>PVKC010003732.1:0-37971 GCA_004027635.1 Crocidura indochinensis
GGGCACCGGGATTCGAACCGATGACCTTTTGCATGAAAGGCAAATGCCTTACCTCCATGCTATCTCCCGGGCCCCTTGCTATCTCCCGGGCCCCTATTTTATTTTTAATCCATTTTGATTTGACCTTTGTACATGATGTTAGCTGGAGGTCTGATTTCATTTTTTTGCAAGTAGCTAACCAGTTGAGCCAATACTAATTGTTGAAGAGGCTTTCATTGCTCCATTTTGAATTTCTCGTTCCTTTATCAAATATAAGACAATTGTATGTCTGGGGAGCATTCTCTGAATACTCAAGCCTATTACACTGATCTGAGGTTCTGTTTTGATTCCTATACCATCCTGTTTTGATAACTATTGCTTTATAATGGAAACTTAAAATTGGGGAAAGTAATGCCTCTCATATTCATTTTCCCATGGATTGCTTTAGCTATTAGTGGGTTTATATTGTTTCAAATGAACTTAAGGAGTGTTTGATTCACTTCTTTGAAAATATCATGGGCATCTTTAGAGGGATTGCATTAAAGCGGTACAATAATTTGGGGAGTACTGCCATTTTAATGATGTTAATGCTGCCAATCCATGAGCAGGTTATGTGTTTTCATTTCAGCGTGTCCTCTCTTATATCTTGAAGCATAGTTTTGTACTTATATATTTGTGCTGGTCCTTCACATCTTTAGTTAAGTTGGCTCCAAGATATTGAGTTTGTGTGAGACGAATGTGAATAGGGGTGTTTTCTTAATGTCCATTTCTTCTCTATCAGTATTGGTGTATAAGAAGGCCATTGATTTTTGCATGTGAATGTGGTAGCCTGCCAATTTTCTATATGAATCTATTGTAGCTAGAAACTTTTTGGTATAGTCGATAATGTTTTCTAAATATAGTATCATGTCATCTGCAAACAACAAGAACTTAACTTCTTCCTTTCTTAATTGGATGCTCTTGATCTTTTCCTTGCCTATTCACTATAGCAAGTACTTTCAGTACTATGTTGAATATGAGTGGTGAAAAAGCACAGTCTTGTACCAGATTGTAGAGGAAAGGCTTATAGTTCTTTTTTTCCATTGAGGATAATATTTCCATTTGGTTGTGCTAGATAATCATAACTATATTGAGAACATTTTATTTCATCCTCCTTTTGATGATAGTTTATCAATAATGGGTGTTGGACCTTATCTAATGCTTTCTCTGCATATATTGCTATGATCATACGGTTTTTATTTTTCTTTATGTTGATATTGTGTATTATGTTGATTGATTTATGGATATTAAACCATCCTTGCATTCCTGGGATAAAACCTACTTGATCATGGTGAATGACCTTCTTGATGAGGCATTGGATCCTATTTGCCAAAATTTTGTTGAGGATCTTTGCATCTGTGTTCATCAGGGATATTGGTCTGTAATTTTCTTTTTTAGCAGCATCTCTGTCTTATTTTAGTATCAAGGTGATGTTGGCTTCATAAAAAAACTATTTGAAAGTTTCTTTCTATTGAAAGTTTCTATTTCTTGTTTTTTCAACTTCATGAAAGATCCTGGTAAGGATTGGTAGTATTTCCTCTTGAAAGGTTTGAAAAAATTCATTGGTGAATCTTTCTAGGCCTGGGCTTTTGTTTTTGGGCTGACATTTAAATAATGTTTTTAATTTATCAATAGTGATTGGGGTGTTTCTATATGCTATATTCTCCTTATTCAACTGTGGAAGATTATAAGAGTCCAATAATTTATCTATTTCTCCCAAGTTCTCTTGTTTTGTGGCATAGAGTTTCTCAAAGTAGTCTCTCATTACTCTTTGAATCTCTGCAATATCTGTAATGATCTTACCCTTTTCATTTCTAATATAGTTTTTTTAAGTTTCTCTCTCTTGTGCTTTGTGAGTTTTGCAGGTTTATTCATCTTGTTTATTTTCTCAAAGAACAAACTTCTGCTTTCGCAGTTCTTTTGGATTGATTTTGGGGTTTCCACTTCATTGATTTCTGCTCTAAGCTTTGTTATTTCCTTCTCTCTCCCTATTTTTGGTTCCTTTTGTTGATTATTTTATAATTTTATAAGCTGTGACAATAAGTTTTTTAGGTAGGCCCCTTCTCCCTTCTTGATGTGTGCTGCAAAGCTATGAGTTTTCCTCTCAGTATCACTTTTGCTGTATCCTATAGATTCCGATAGTTTGTGTCTTCATTATCATTTGTTTCCAGAAAAGTTTTGATTTCCTCTTTGATTTCATCTCAGTCCCACTTTTTGTTCAGTAGTATGATGTTTAATTTCCAGGTGTTAAAGTTTTTTTTTTCTGTGTCCCTTTGTAGTTCACATCAAATTTCAGAGCCTTATGGTCAGCGACGGTAACCTGCAAAATTTCTATCCTCTTTATCTTATGAAGGTATATTTTATGTGCCAACATGCGGTCTGTCCTGGAGAATGACCCATATACATTGCAGAAGAATGTATATCCAGGTTTCTGGGGGATATAGTGTTCTATATAACTACTAGAACTTTTCTTCCATTTCTCTTTTCAAGTCTAGTATATTTTTGTTGGGTTTCAATCTAGTTGACCTATCAAATGTTGACAGGGCCGTGTCAACATTTTTATAATTATCGTCTCTCACAATTATTGTGTTACTATGACTATCTTCTTTCAATTTTGTCAATAATCGTATTACATATTTTGCTGGTCTCTCATCGATGCATATATGTTTAGAAGTGTGATTTTTTTTCTTTTGCACATATCCCTTGATTAGTATGAAATGTTTGTCTTTGTCCCTTACAACTTTTTTGAGTCTAAAGTTTGTGTCATCTGATATTAATATGGCCACTAAAGATTTTTTAAGGGTGTTATTTACTTGGATGATTTTCCTCCAGTCTTTTATTTTGAGTTTATGTTTGTTATGACTATTTAGGTTTGTTTTTTTCTAGGCAGCAGAAGGTTGGATTTATCTTTTTGATCCATTCTGCCAATCTGTGTCTTTTAATGGGTGCATGTAGTCCATTGATGTTGAGGGAGATAATTGTCATGGGATTTAATATCCACTTTGTGTGTAAGTTTGGTGTGACTGTTGGTTTGTCTCATCTTAAAGTAGACCTTTCAACTTTTCGTTTAAGGATGATTTTACACCTGTAAAATTTCTGAGCTGTTTCTTATCCAGAAAGTTATTTATCCTTCCTTCAAACCTGAACGTGAGTCGTGCTGTGTGTGGTATACTAGGCAAAGCATCCATTTCATTCATTCTTGTCACAATATCCCACTAATGTCTTCTAGCCTTCAGGGTTTCTAATGGCACGTTTCCTGTAAATTTTAAGGATGCTCCTTTGAATGAAATGTACATCTCTCTCTATCTGTGGGATTTGTCATTGTGACTAGGATGTGTCATGGGGTGCCTTTCTTTGGGTCTCTTTTAGCAAGTACTCTTTGGGCATACAGGACTTGGTTGCATGCTGTCTTTAGCTCTGGAAGTTTCTCTGTAATGATGTCTTGATTGCTAATCTTCCTGAGCATCTTCTTCCTGGGCCTCTGGGACTCCAGTGATTATTTTGCTGCTTCTGTTGAGTATATCAAAGACTTCTATTTTCATCTGTTTATATTTTTGAGAACATTTTTCATTGTCTGATCCTTTGCTATAAGTTTCTTTTCAAATCTCTTCTATATGGAGTTCTTCTGCATCTCATTTTCCAGTTCACTTATTTTATCCTCAGCTGATGTTACCCTGTTAGAGAGGCTTTCCTTTGAGGTGTTCATTTCATCTACTGAGTTTTTCAGACTGTTATTTCAGTTTGGAGTTATCTGCTTTCTATCTTATTATTCTTGTTCAGCTTTTTTTTTTTTTATTTCTATGAGGATTCTCCAATATTTCTCTTATCAACTCCTTATCTGAGAGATTAATCAGGTGGTAGATATTTTTGGGATCAACAGAGCTATTATCTTCATTCTCTGTGAATGGTGTTTGCCTATGTTGTTTCCCCATTGTTATGCTTGCAGTGCGATTTTTCTACATGCTACGATGGTGTTCATTAGTTAGAAAAAGCATGCAGCAGCAGTAAAGTGAACCAGAGTGGTTGCACTCTTTTGGAGTCCCTGTCTGCTGTGGAGCTTCTAGGAGACAGTTTTGCTGTGTCTTGGCCTCCTCAGGAGAATTTCAGGATATAGAAGAGCAAATAGTCAAGGCAACAGAGATTTTTTCCAGTCTCTCTCTTTGTGGCTAAGCACACAGCACCCCTCTCTGTCACTCATCTTTGGATCTGAAAGTCCTGCACTCCACGTCCGAGCTCCCCAAGTCCACTGGCTCCTGCAACGAGATAGTAGGCAGGCTCTTGCTCAATGTTTGCAACACGCGACACTGTCTATTTTTTATTTTTAAAATATTGGTAAAATCTTGCAAAGTTGTTCATAATTGAGTTTTAGATATACAATGTTCCAACCTCACCTCTTTCTCTTCTCTTCTCCAATAGTCTCATTTTTTCCCAATAGCCTCATTTGTTTTTTCTCCCATGCTCTACCTATCCTGCATTTATGACAGGTATCTCACTGTGGTTATAATACTGCTACTGACAGTTTACATGTTACTTTACCTCCTTTTAGCACCTAGAACCCAACCATAACAACCACTTCTCTTTATTATTGCTGTAGTGGTCCTTTCTGTGACTTATCCTAACTCCCCCTACCTTCAATGAGAAATTTCCTACTAAACGCCAACTCTCTTGCTACATTTCTAGTGCTTTGGGTTTTAGTTATTCCTCAACTATATTTTTTTTATATTCCCCATTAGAGAGAGCCCATTCTTGTCTGTCATTCTCCCTTTGACTCATCATTATATTCATCAACAAATTGCGCAACTTTATTTTTTCTTACAGGTGAGTAGTATCCCATTGTGCATATGTACTATTTAGCTTTTATTCAGTCATTTGTTCTTGGATATTTGGTTTGTTGTTTCCTAGGTTTTTGAAATAGTAGTGCAGCTATCTTTTATACATTGAGATTATAGGACCTTGGGTTGTAGTCCCAGGAGTGGAATTGCTGGGTCATAAATATAAAATTTTTTGAATCACTACATACTACATATATAACTTACTATTTTTGAGAGTTTTAGTAAGGAATATTCTTTGATTTTATTCTATTAATTTAGACAACCATGTAAATTTTCTTACTTAAATTGGTAGATTGCATTGACTAATTTTTATATATTTAACTAGAGTTGTCTTACTCAAAAGAACTTAATTGAAAACCATGTACTTAGTATATTTTTTCTCCACCAATAGACAGATTTAAAATTTTTCTTGAAAGTTACTTTGTCTATGTTCTGAATAAAATGGTCTGTAGCTTTGTGGGTGTGTAGATAACATAATTTGTATTTATGAAGAATTGGGCCTTCATGAATAATTTTGCTGAAAATAGAATCATGTGCTAAAAACAACCCTTAGAAAGTTAATTTTCAACTTTACAGCCATAATGAGAATATCAGAGGGATTTCCCTATACACTTACATTTCAAGGGAAAATAAGGTCAGGGAGATTATAGAACATGCATGCTGTATAGTCTGAAGAAATCAAGGGTTTTTTCTTAGCTTTGGAAGAGATATAGTTGCAGATGGCTCACATTTTGTGTTTTTGAAAATCAATGCATGTGTGTATCAATGTCTGTTTAAATGCTTACCGGTTGATAACTTGGGACTTATGCCTTTTTCTATCTAGACAAATATAAGTAGCTTTTTCCAGCCGGCAATGATCAGGGGTTACTCCTGGCTCTACACTCAGAAATCGCTCCTGGCAGGCTCAAGGGACCATATGGGATGCCGGAATTTGAACCACTGACCTTCTGCAAGGCAAATGCTTTACCTCCATGCTATCTCACTCGCCCTTTAACTCTTAAAGTATAGTTTTAGATGAAATATAGCTCATCTAATTTTATTGTTTGACAAGGTAATTCTATATTATAACCTGCAAGGACTCACATTTTTCATTTTAGAGCTGTTTTCTCCACATCCGGATTAAAATACATACACCTTATCTTCTTTACAGAACAATTTCCATGTTACATCTACCCTCATTCCAAGATTAGGAAGGTCTCGGGCACATCCTTATTTATTTAAGATGCTATAGGGTGAAAGTGATAGTACAGTGGGTAAAGTGTTTGGCTTGCATGTAGCCAATTGGGTTCAATCCCTGGCATTCCATATGGTCACCCAAGCCTGCCAGGAGTAATTTCTGAGTGAAGAGCCAGGAGCAACCCCTGAGCACCAACCACAAGGTGTGCTCCCAAAACCAAAACCAAGAAAAAAAAATAAAATGCATGTTCTTTAGAGCAAAAGTAGAATAAGTGTAACCACAGTAAGTGATACTACACTAAAAGTATGTAGAATACAATCCAAGGAAAATATAGTGCATCTTGAAAAGCATCATGCTCCCTGGAATTGCATTGCTTCTTTAAGTAGAAGCAGGATGAAGGATGAAGTTTATATTGACAGTGATCTTAATTAATATCTATACTCAATTATCCCTTACACACTAATCTATCTACATTAAAAGAAAGATATATAATCTCATTAACCTAGAATGTCATTTAACTATGTAAAATGAAATATATCTGTTGTGTTTTTGTAATTGAGTTTTTGAAACTTAGAATTAAGTATTTGATTATTGACTGTAAGAGACAAATTTAAATCATGGATCTTCATTAACTGAAGGGAAATTCTAGAGTTAAAAATGTAAAGATATGTGATGTTCCTAAACATCATCCTCCCAAAATAGTAGTTACATATATAATGAGTACATATATTAATTTTTAAAACTATATTGTAAACTTATGTGGTAGGTCATGTTTTATGCAATTTTCTATGTTTGCTAATGGCGGAAAACAGATTCAAATATTGTCCTATGGTTTCCAGACCCTATGCCTTTAAAATTCATCCTTCTGAGCTAATAGCCAGGAGTAACCCCTGAGCGTCACTGGGTGTGGCCCAAAAACCAAAAAAATAAAAAATTCATCCTTTAAGTTAGCCTTATTCTGGTAAAATTGTCTCACTCTAAATATTTTCTTGTTTTATGTGCACATTATCTTCATTCATATCACACAGTGAAGATATGAATTATGGGTAATGATTAATTTGTCACTCTCTAATCTGAGAAAATATTTTCTTCAAAAATGAATTATACTTTTATATACTATGAAATTATAAAATGATTTTAAAATGAGAGGTGTTTAGGATATGTGCTCATTAGGAATCAGGAAGAAGTATTTTGGGGGATCAACTAAACAAATGTCATATTTGAATCAAGTTAGGTTTTCTGTATTCAGAATTCATTGCTTATTCAGAAAACGTGAAGCTATCTCAATGTGTAAATAGACTGCATATTTTTCCTGTCAAAACTCAGGAAAAGCACAACATATTGTAAATAGGGACCAAGATAAAGAGAGATCAATACTAAAACATAAAGTCTAGTGTGAAGAAAATTTGAGAAGAGTTAAATACTTGACTTGAAACATTTTGTTTTGGTTTGTTTGCTTACTTCTTTTAATCTAAAAAAAATTCTGCACTTACAGTTTGTGCAGTATTGACTCTTGTAACAGGAGAACAATTGAAATGATTTTATTTGCATTCAGGGACTGTCTCAAAGCATAATCAGAGAAGGGAAATGATAAATGAACACCAGGCACATAAAGGTCTATGGCAGTTCTGTTAATAAGATAGTTTGTTAAAGAGATAAACAAAATACGTAGATTTTCAGAGATTGAATCTCACAGAGCTATAAGCTCCACCTCTGTGTTAATTCCACTTTCATCAATGTTAAAAACACATTAATATTTATTTTGAGCAATGTTTGAGTAGGAATAGTAGAAAGGAATTAGTTCTAAATTTAGAATATTTTTACTTTATTCTATAAAATTATTTTTGCATGGTCTCTTTATGTTTCCTCCATTCTTATATAATTCAATAGTTACTATTATCTCTTATCTAAGGTGGGAGGAATGTGGGCAGAAGTATATGTCTGCTATGTGCTTGAAACTGGGTTATCTGACTTAGTCTCAAACCAGTTAGAAAATTTCATTGTCTCTTTTTTATACTCTGTAAATTTCCTAGTCAAAGACAAGAAAATCCAATGTGACTGATGCTAGTGATTCTTGTTAAATCTACCTGAAATTATTCTACAATTATAGAAGAATTATGTTATCAAATAATGTATTAACATTCTAGTGAATTAGTATATATAAATATTCACATCCTGTTTGAGAGAAATAGGTAGATATTGACAAAGATTACAGAATTGCCCTTATGTAAAATGAATATCTAGAGATCTAGTATATTGTATGATGCTTGCAACAAATACTACACTGAATTCTGGAAATTTTCTATAATAATGGATTCTATACCCATTACTTGTTCACAAATGGTAACTACAATAGCAGATACATATTCTATATTACTCCTTTTACCGAGCTCTCTTTTCCTATATATAATTTATATATAAAGCTATTATACTATATGCACTAAATATGTTATAATTTAACACCAAATTTCATTAAAACAAAAAGTTTCATTGTGCACTATGAGCATTACCAATGTAAAACTTTGCTATTGATTTAGAAATGAAAGAAAGGGGGCTGCTATTGCAAAGGTGATAAAAAAAAACGTGCCTTTGAAGAGTGATACTTGACTTGGAATTGAGGGAAAAATTTGAGGTGGTCTTGTGAAGTTCAAGGGAAGAGTAGTCCTCAGAGTAGAGCAGCTAGAAAAAAGTACATGGTTTCAAATAAACATACAGACCAGCAGAAAACTTATTGGGGCTAACATATGGAGAATAAGGCTTTGTTACCAATGGGATCTCCACTGGAACTTGACTTGAAACTTGCACCACCAGGAGATGCCATTCTTCTATTCATAAACAATTTCACAGAATACATTTGAATATGTCTGTGTGATAATAGAAGGAAAAATATAGAAACAAGATTGCTCTGTTCTTATGTCTGATCACAGATCAAAACAGTAATGCTAAAAGCTACAAAACTCTACTCACAGAAACCATTCCAGCTAATAACAGTGACTGCTGCTCCTTTTGATCATAGTTCTAAACCCTAATTTGTTTTCATTCTCTCTGATTGAATCCTCTTGGGCTTACTGATAGTATATGATCAAATACAAAGCCATGCTCTTTTAAACTTTATTCACATTTTTGATTTAAGATTATAATTTATAAAACATTTTTCCTGATAATTTTTTCATGAGCTAATATATGATTCTTCATAGATTGTCTTGTTCCTTATTACAATGAGCTCATAGCATTAACACTGTTCAAGTATAGGTAGAGTGTGAAAAGATGGCATTGAAAAGAACCTAAGGAATTTTATTTACTGATATAGAATAAAGATGTGGGAGAAGAGAAGGATGTCTTAGTATTATAAATATTTTATTAATATATTTTATAAAGGCTAACATACAGGAAATAAATGTTAAAGAAAGCTATCTCTTTTTTTCTTTAATACATTGATATTATCTATTTTATTTTATGCATTGTCATGGTGTGTAAATAGAAAAAGAAAGAAAAAAACTTAGGTTTTTGCTTTCTCCAGCCCTACATACTCTGATAGATATTTTGACTTTGGGCAAGTACTCTCAATCTTCCTTTTCAAATACTGTCTAAATGAAAATAGTAGACATTCAAGGCTGCTCTTGTGTGTGCTTTTAAAGCTTAATTAACCCCTTGTAAATTTTAATTTCCAAACTTTTACAAATTCCGGCTGTAATTATTAAAGAGAGCAATACACAGAAGTAGACCTGTTTCCCATTTCTGATAGCAAAGGAGAAGAAATGAGACATGAATTTATATAGTACTGTTTTGTGAAAGAGCTAATTTTGCAGACTATTGTATGAGGCTATTATAGGTTTTGTAGGCTGATTGTTACTTGTCTTAGAATTATTGTTTGCTTTTTAGAACTATATAACATATTCAGTAGTTTATGAGCAAATGTTTAAGGAGAAGAAAATCTCTATTTTCTATTCATGTTACAGGAAAAATTTGAATCCTCCAATTATAGTAAGAATTTGAATATATATCATTCACAACTTCTTTCTTGAATGACATATATTTTTCTTTATCTGTATGAAAGGCTGACACATCTATGTATTGTGTGAGCAGATGAATCACATGTATTTCAGAACTATTGCCACTTATATGACACGTATTTGTGGCTGTGATTCATTTTGTCTGACAGTATTTCACACTCATTAGTTGTAATAAGTGTGTTCATCTCATTTAATATATTCTTGCTAATTTGGAGTGTCATAGCTTTTAACATTTTGGCAATAAGAAAAAAATGTGTTGTTGCATCTATATTTTTGTTACACTAATAAGTTGTTAGTACAACTGATGGCTCATTATCTGCATGCTTGTTTGCATATGCATAAACATGCAGGCATATATGGAATCAGAATCTAATTCTCAAAAAACTAATTATATTATAATTGCAACAAAAAACTGTGATTGCTTACTTGTGGGATTATGGATTATTTTGCATACAATCTTATATTCTATTTTTTTCTTCAGTAAATATTGTCTACTAGATGAGGAAAGTTTAAAAATCCAATTTCTTGATTTACCATTTGTGTATTTTAAAATAAAATCACAACTTAATTAGACAAGGTCACATACTTATTACTAGCAAGCTTTATCTTTAGAGACAATGAAATTATTGTAGATAAAATTCTTGATTTCTTTTTCTAATGCTCCCTTTTAATGGGAGTGGTGATAAGACTAAAATTAGTGAATCATTCAATAGTGCAATTCTGATTTATTAAACCAATGCTTTTGTTATAATTATTATAAGGTGAAAGAGGTCTTCCAATGTCAAAAAAACATCATATTGTATTCCTTCAACACAATATGCAGAGTTTTCTAACACTTTAAATATTTGTCTAACCTTGAATTCCACAATGATAGACACAACTCCATTTAAGATCTGGGTTTGGGGCCTGCATATTATAAAAATAAGTTCTTATCTTGTGTACTGCAATGGCAAAGTTATGAGAAAATTGTCTTATTTCTTAAAAGTCATATACCTTTGATTATGTCATAATATTACCCTTTGAGGTTGTGAACTATGAGGTGATTAATATTATAGCACTTTTTCCTAATGTCTGGTAGCTCAATTTATCTGTGCTGAATGACAAAGTAATGATGTATGCTGTAACTAAAGAGAATAATCAAGTTCAGTGAAAGTCAGGCAGAAATCATTTAATATTATCTATGTAACATCTGTTTTGATCTTATCTTTATAAAAAATTTGATATCCTACCTCAACACGTATTCATTTAACTATTTAAAAAGTTAGCATGATATTGTTCAAGGATCATGTCAGCTGTGTAATTTATCAGTTTGATGCTGCTTTGGTTATACTTTAATAGAAAAGCTAAAATATACATAAATTCATCCACAGTTACTTGCTAAAGTAACACTGTATATCAGTATATGTAAATTTATATTTGAATACTGTAGAAAACAAGGTCTGTTAGTTGTAAACAGATACCCTATTTTGTGTCTTCCTCTCTATCACTGTACATAATTAACATATTTGATTTTTTCATATCCCTTTATAGCAGGGGATAACATGACAGTTTTGGACAATGACATTTCCTGTAACTTTTTTTCTTTTTTTTTCTCCTTTTCTATGTAGGCTTAAAGTGAACATGTTGGCGCATGTTACAATAATTTTAAAATCCAATCTGAAGAGAACATAAATGAGCAAAGACATTTATTAAGCTGAAAGGAGTGTAGGAATCTAAACTCATGAGAGCTTTGCTGAACCACTGACCCATCAACAATATCGCCTCTCCCCAGGGATTTTATGAGAGAACAGTTAACTCCCATTTGCTTAAGACACAATTCATCAGTTTTTATTACTAATAGATAAACAGTGCCCTAATTGATGACCTTCTTTTACATTCATTTATGGATAAATATTTGAGCATTTTCAGGGACCAGGCATATTTCTCTTCTCCCCATTTATGATGTTTATTAAGAGAACTTACTCCTCATTTCAGGACTATTTAAAGAGGACATGTTCATATAGAATTATCACTATGGAAATCAGAAATATCCCATTACAGATATATCTAACACAAACACTGATAAGTCCTTGTCGATAAGCTTTTGCTTAGGAAAAATGAGACAGAGAGCAATCCAGGTAGAAGGTAGAATATAATGAAGCATTAAAAATTTTGGATGGAAATAAAACAGGCTTTTTATAAAAGGATAAAATAATATTATTTAGACACTGATTAAAATATACATTAACATACAGTAAATAAAATATATAAAATTATGATGAAAATACAAATTGAAGTATTTTATATGAGTGTATTCTCTTCTATGATGGAGGGTTAGAAAATTTTAGTTTAAGTTATGTCCAAGATCAAAGTCAATACCTATATTCACTTTTATATCTTAATAATAATCTTATAAAATGAGAGAACAGAGAGATTTTTAATAACCCATTAAGCAGTGCCAATAGTGGAGTAAGTTAACTTATATGAAGCAAAATGTCTGGGTGCCAAAGCTCTATATACCTAATTCTAATGTATGCTAACATTTTAGTTTTTAAGATAATTTCAAGATGGGACTGGAAAGTAGGGGGATTAAAGCACTCACCTTACATGCTGACAATCTGGTTCTATCCCCAACATCACTTAGTCCAAATACTGCATGGAGTGACCTGCAATCACAGAGCCAAAATTAGGTCTATGAATGTGCACATAGTGGTTCAACCCACCCACCTCAAATATATTCAGTAATAAAATGCATTTTCTCCTGCTATTGTTCCTATAAATCAGATCTATAAATAGGTAGATATAGCCATCCTGTTGTCTTAAATATAAGTTTAACATGGAAAAAAGTAATAATTTTAACTTTATAACCTCTAAAGTTGTAGTACATTATATTTTCATGTCACTTTAACCCATGTTAAAAAGTGCTAAGCAAGAAATAAAAGAGATTTCTCAGGGGTCAAGAACATACTTTGCTCTTGCAAGGAACAGAGTTTGATCCCTAGCACCTCATCCTTCCTCATGTACTGCTAGGAGAGCTCTGGTGTTGTCAGGTTGAATATAAAGACCTATGACCAGATATTGCTGGGAGCGGTTCTCAGACTGTGAACACTGCTTGGCAGGCCCCCAAACAAATAACAACAATGAAACAATCATAATGCCATAGAACCATCTATCTTCTGGTAACCAAGTACACATCTGTATTTCAAACTCACTTAATTTGAATATAGGTATATATACATATATGCATTATATATGTTTATATATAATGAACATAATAATGTATATTTTGGTGGGGGGGCACACCCGGCAGCACTCAGGGGTTATTCCTGACTCTGTTCTCAGAAATCGCTCCTGGTAGGCTCCAAAACCATATTGCCAAATTTTTAATTAATGTATCCTTTATTAATTTAGATTTTATTTAATTCAAAGAGTTAAATTTTGTGCAATAATTTTGAACATTTGTTGGATTTGGCTATAGATACTTGAAGTTTTAAGCTTCTTTATATGGCAATAATACTTACAAGTCTTGTACTAATTTGTTGATGCTAAATATGTAGTCTCAGACTTCTAGATTTTGATGTAAATTACTAACTATAATGAAAGTAATAAGTTTTATTAATCATTTAATAATCTTCTTTCCTCTTTTTCACTTTGATCATTAGTCAAAAAATCCAGTATATTAAAAAGAACAGATATTCTTCTAATTTTCTGAATTTCTATAAAATTTAATACTGTTAAAATTATGTGTAGAATCATTATATTAAAACTTTCCTGTTGCCCTTAATTTGATGGGTTTTATGCTAAACTATTTCTTTTTCTTTTTGGTTTTTGGGTCACACCCGGCAGTGCTCAGGGGTTACTCCTGGTTCCATGCTCAGAAATTGCTCCTGGCAGTCATGGGGGACCATATGGGGCACCGGGATTCGAACCGATGACCTTTCAAACGCCTTACCTCCATGCTATCTCCAGGGTCCCTATTTCTTTTTTTTTTTTTTTTTTTTTGGTTTTAGGGCCACACCCAGTGGTGCTCAGGGATTACTCCTGGCTGTCTGCTTAGAAATAGCTCCTGGAGGCACGGGGGACAATATGGGACACCGGGATTTGAACAAACCACCTTTGGTCCTGGATTGGCTGCTTGCAAGGCAAACGCCGCTGTGCTATCTATCTGGGCCCTTCTTTTTATTTTCTTACATTTACTTTTATCTCATGAATCTTCTGGGTAGCTGTTTTACTCTCAGAGAATATGATTATTGTGAAATATTTTAATATTATAATTTTAGTCAAATCTTAGAAATCAAAATCATTTCTGTGTAAAATACTATATTTGACTTGTATTAATTTTGTATTCATATGCAAGGAAAACTAATCTTTGTTTTCCTCATTTACTTTACTTTTAACAGATCTTGGTATCAGGTTTTTAGTAATTTATTTATTTATTTTTAAATAAATTTTATTGTGACCAAAGTGAATTAAGTAATTTATTTTTTAAATGACTAGAGTTTACTCTTTTCTGTTCATTGACTAAGTTTGGGCTAACTGACTAATATAATTCTCTTTGGTTCATAGATGATAATGCTCAAAGTTCATTCCCTTCTCTGCACTCAATGATCACTCCTTGTGATGCTTTTGATGCGATGACAGGGATCTATCTAAGACAGCTACAAGTGTCTTACCTGCTGTATCTTCTCCCACTCATAACTTTCTTAAAGTTAGAATTCATTGGAATTTTATAATCATTATTTGATTATTACTTATTTGATTATTACCTAAGTTGAAATTACTTTCTCAACTATATAGACCGAAAAGTGTTAAAAATAGTGATGGCTAAAGCAGAATACTATAAATAAAATCTATAGCAATATTGTAATCTTAAGATGGTTACAATGATCAATCAATATTTTTCAACATATTTACAGTAAGGGAACTATTTAGAATAAAATAAATATTTTGTGTCAATTTCCCTCATTTAGCAGAAATACATAAACTATACATGTATTGGCAATAGTAGTCAAGTAATAACAAATTGACTTGATCCTAGAAATGCAAATTGGTTCATGTTTATAAACAGATGTTTACAGATTACAAGAGAGACAACATTGCTGTGGCTTTGGTAGAACTTGCTATCAGTTTCTGATGCTCACTTACATGATAGAGATTTAATAATTCTGAATCCACAATCTAAAAAAGGCAAGTTTTGCTATATGCCTTTCAACAGAAAAATAAGCAAAAATGAATTCTCTATATATCTACTTGGAATATATTTTTAAATTCCAAATTATGGAATAACTTTCAGTGTTAATAATAATGATTTAAATACATTTCTGTCTGCCATAAACATATTTTATTAAATAGTTTTTATTTACATTAAAACCATCATTTTATCCCATTCTGTGGGTGGAGTTTGTATCTTAGGGACTATTTCCTTTGAATTGCAGAAGCTTTTCAGCTTAATAGAGTACCATCTGTTTATCTCTGCTTGCACTTGTTTGAACAGTGCTGTTTTCTCCTTGAAGATGCCTTTAGTCTCAATGTCATATAGTGGTTACTACGTGTTGTTCTATATATCTTATGGTTTCAGGTCAGATATCAAGGTCCTTAATCTATTTGAATTTGATCTTTGTTTTTGGTGTTAGTTGAGGGTCTGAGTTCACTTTTTTTGCAAGTGGTTAAACTAGTTGTACCAACAGCTCTTGTTGAAGAGGCCTTCCTTGCTCCATTTTGAATTTCTTGAACCTTTATCAAAGAATAGTTGATTGTATGACTGGGGAACATTCTCTGAATAATCAAGTTTATTTCACTGATCTGAAGATCTATCTTTATTACATTACTATGCTGTTTTGATAACTGTTACTTTGTAATACAGTTTAAATTGGGAAAGTAATGCCTTCCATATTCCTTTTCTTAAGGATTGCTTTAGCTTTTTGTGGGTGTTTATTGTTTCAAATGAATTTTATGAGTGTTTGATCCACTTCTTTGAAGAATATCCATCAGACAAGGGGCTAATATCTAAAATATACAAGGTACTGACATAACTTAATAAGAAAAAATCATATAATGCTATCAAAAATGGGGAGAAGAAATGAGCAGACACTTCCTCAAAGAAGAAGACTCATGAAAAAATGCTCCACAACACTAAACATCAGGAAGATGATAATTAAAAAACTGCAATGAGGCACCATATCACACCACTGAGGCTGGCATACATCACAAAGAACAAGAACAATCAGAGTTGGCAGAGATGTTGAGAGAAAGGAACTCTTATTCACTGCTGGTGGGAATGCCGTCTAGTCCAGCCTTTATGAAAACCAATATGGAGATTCCTAAAAAACCTGGACATTGAGCTCCCATACAATTCAGCTATACCTCTCCTAGGGAAATACCCTAGGAACACAAAAATACAATTCAAAAATCCCTTCCTCACACTGACATTCGTTGCAGTGCTATTTACAATATCCAGACCATGGAAACAACCAAGATGCCTTTCAACAGATGAATGACTAAAGAAATTGTGGTACATATGCACAATGGAATATTATGTAGCCATCAGGAGAGATGATGTCATGAAATTTTTCTATAAGTGGATGTCCATGGAATCTATTATGTTGAGTGAAATAAGTTAGAGGAGAGAGAAAGACACAGAATAGTTTCACTCATCTTCGGGTTTAAAAAAAAGTAAAGATATTATTGCAAATAGACCCAGAGACAATAGAGTTAAGAGCTGGAATGGCTGGAAGGATCAGCTCACAATTTGAAGCTCACTATAAAGAGTGATGAATACTGTTAGGGAAATAACTACACTAACAACTACATGACAATGTCAAAGATGAGAGAAGTAGTATGCCTGTCATGAATACAAGCAGGGGTGAGGGATTTGGGAGGGCATTGGTGGTGGTAATGTTGCATGGGTGAATGGGGATATTCTATTTATGGCTGAAACCCAACTACAAACATACTTGTAATCATGGTGCATAAATAAAGATTTATTAATAAAAAATAAAATATAACCATGATTTTGTTTTGTTTTGGATCCATACCCAGCAAGGTTCAGGATTATACTCCTGGTTCAGCATCCCAAAATTACTCCTGACAGTGTTCAGAGAAATCTACTGGATACTAGGGATTGAAGCAAGTTGAACTGCATACAAGGCAAACAACTTATCTTCATTATCTCTCTAGGCTCTCACAAAATATTTTAAAAATTGTATTAGTTACTAAAAGAAAAAAATTGGGTATGATCAGGAATTCCAGTATTATAAATTTATATGAGAAAAATCTTTTAATTTTAAAATATTTCTCCTAAAATCTCAAACTCTCAAGAGTCAAAATCAAAACACCAAAAATCATATTTCCAAAGAAATGCAGAACTATTTATTTACCTGCTTTCTCGAATGATGAAAATAGAAGAAATTATAGCAATGGCTCAAAGCACAACACAAACAGTTCTCCAAGATCAAGACACTCAGCAACCTAGAGAAACAGAGGAAAGAAACCATAGTCATTGTATGGTAGAGGATTTATCTGGACTTTAGGAATTAGCATAATTTAGCTTATGGTATACTTTGTTTTCTAAATAACCAATTGCCTAAAGATAATATTCTACAAGCAAAAAGCCTTTAGTTCTGAATTCTTGATAGGTTTCATTTTATTTTAATAAAATAAAATGAAATAGACTCCTTTTAGTGCCAAAAGTTAATAATTTTAGATCATCAAATCTTATCTGCGAATTTACTCACACATCTTAGTTTTGTAGAAATATTTTCATTATCCTAAGATTGCAAATGTCACTGAGTGTTTTTTTGATTTAAAAACAACAAAAATGCACACACACATAAATAGTTACATAAAATAAACTATAGATACTTTATTTGGGGAAAAAAGAGGCAAAAGAGGGAAGGAGAAATATGGAAAAGAGATGGAGGAAAGTATGTTGCTTTTTTTTTATACATAGTACAAAAATAATTACGTCTAAAATTGTTGGATCAAGAAAAAATGGGTTTAGGGACCAGAGCAATGGTGGAGCGGTAGTGCATTTGCCTTGTATGTGGCTGACCTAGGATGGACCAGGCTTCAATCCCCTGGCATCTCATATGTTCCTCCAATGCAGGAACCATTTCTGAGCACAGCCAAGAAGTAATCCCTGGTCATCACTGGGTGTGGCCCAAAAACAAAAAGAAAAGAAAAAAATAAATAAGGGGTTTAATTAATATACATAATAGTCATCTTTATGGTGTTAATGGGTGCAGACATTCAAGTTCTTGTCCTCAAGCAGTCAAAATTGAAAGCAAGAGACAAGAGAACAAATGGCTGTATCCAAAAATCTTTATTTAGGGAACAGAAAGCACGAAAGTTTCTAGAGTAGTAGGGGGGAGGGTATCCTAAAACATAATTCGAAATTTAGGATGAAGCTGTTCTCCTTTTATACCTTTTAACAAAGATGGATGAAAATACCTAGTAATAAAGATGCTCAGACTCATTTAAATGGTTCAAAATTTAATTGGAAAGTAGAAGAGATAGAAAAAGGAACTCTCCGTTGAAGAGGAATTAGCATGGAACTAAATTAACTATGGCTAGGTTTTGGGGGTAGGGTGAAAAATAGGAAAACTGAGTCTTTATGCAGGCCCAAAAAAGGCTCTTTGTGTCAATTGACAAGGATGTTACCAAAAAAATGCAAGGAGCCTACTGAATGGTCTGTCTTTTTGGTCTAAAGACGCAGTGTCTGAAACTTTATATTTGGCCCTTTGTCTTAGGCACTGTTTACTATCTTAGTCCATAGGTAAACCTACTCTCAGGGCAGAATTTTAAGATCCTGGGAAATTTTAGAAATATTTAAAAATATACAATGGATGCACCAAAGGTGGGACTGTTCACCGCAGCAGCTGGCGAAATATATTGAAGTTTCTTTTAAGAAGAAAGAAGGGTGAACAGAGACTAAAGGGGAATAGATTGGGCCAAATTAGGGATCTGTCCCTTCAGGAAGGAATCACAAGGTGTGGAAGGTCTCATGGGAAGCCTAGGTGATCCCTGATAACCTGGATGACCTCAGACCATGCCCCTACAATAGCATCATTTTTGGCATGAATATAATTCATGAAATGGTGTTAAAGAGATAATTTATTCATAAGAAATGAAACTCTATATGAATAAACATTTAAAAAGTGAAAGAACATCGCAACATCAGAAAAAAAGAGTCTAAAATGGTACATCTAAAGTGTGTAATTGGAGAGGATTTGGAATAAATTAAAAAGTTTTATAAGTTGCATCAGAATGACAGAAAATTATATTAGCACTTGAAAACAGCTTATTCTACCACTTAAAATTAAAATGAAGATAGTTATGAATAAAAAATTGAATGCAGAAATATGCATAAAATATTGGGTTCAAAAGATTATTGTCATTTACAATAATTGCTTTTACAACAGAAAACAACACTTATGCTTAAGGTGATATTTTAATTAAATAACAGTATTTGAAATACATTTATTTTCATGTCATAAATTCTGCCTTCCAATTAACATATAACTTAATACTCTAGAATAGGCAGTAATGTCAGCAGTAAGATGCAAAGTGTTCTTAATATTTTCTTTTTCTTGGCACAAGAAACAGGATAACAAAAGAAAAAGTAAAAAGAAAACCTTAAACTTTTTTAAAGATTGGAAGGCATATATTTTTAATAATTAAAGTTAATAAAACTTTGTTTACACTCATAAAGGTAAATCCTGTTTCCATCCAAGTTCTTTGTTTTATGTAAAATTCTATTTCTACAAAGCAATATTAATTTTAAACACTTGCTTTGCACATGACTAACCCAGGTTTGATATAATTTTCTATAACTACTTTCTGGAGCACTTTACATTACAATACTATTGGAAAAACGATACTAAGATTTTCCACATATTACCTGCTACCACATAGGTTATTCCTCTCACATTATCAACATTATTCATTAGATCAATATTTTTATTGTTTTTGTGGTTTTGAGGTCGCATCTGTGGTGCTCAGAAACTATTCTGTGTTCCAAAATCACTCTGGGAAGTGCTTGGGGACTATATGTAGGTAGGATACAAACACATTACTTCATCTACATATTATCTCTTGGCCTCCAAACAACATTTTCAAGCAATGAAAAATCTACATTAAAATGTTGTAATTAACTACAATATATTGTTTCCTAAGGTTCACTCTTAATTTGTTTTAAAAGGATTAAAACAAATATATGATGGTATATATTCAACATTGTAATCTGCATGCAGAATATTTTTACTGCTTTAAAACTATAATGCCTCAACTATTCATCTCTCTTTGCTACTCAAAACCACCACCTTCACATCTAATTGTAGAATCTAAGATTTAGAATTAACAGAAGTCTAAATGTTGATGTTCGAATAAGAATCAAAGGATTTTTTCCACTGTTTCCATTATTCTACATAGTTGAAATTAAGCAATTTCTTAATTTCCAACATAGTTGGAATTAAGCACTTTCTAGATTGTTTTCATCCACTCAGTAATAGGCATTTATATTTTCTTTTCATTTTTTCTTTTTCTTTCTTTTTTTTTTTTTTTGGTTTTTGGGCCACACCCAGTGATGCTCAGGGGTTACTCCTGGCTATGCGCTCAGAAGTCGCTCCTGGCAGGCACAGGGGACCATATGGGAACCGGGGGATCGAACCGTGGTCCATCCTAGGCTGGCAGCAGGCACCTTACCTCCTGCGCCACCTCCTGGCTCCCTTCTTTTCATTTTTTCATGACTTGATATATCATTTCTTTTTTAACACTGAATAATATTTTACTGAGTGGATATGATGTACTTAGTTTATTTGTATATTCACCTTCTGAAAGACATCTGGGTTGATTTCAAGGCTTGGCAATTATAACCATACATCTATAAACATCTATGAGCAAGTTATGTGAGGACAAATTTATATTTCCTTTGGGTAAATACCAAGGAGCATATTGCCTGGACTGTTTGAAAGTATTAAACTCTTTCAAAGTGACTGTACCATTTTGCAGTGCCACCACCATAATATGAGAGTTCTTGTTGCTCAACAGCCTTGTTAACATTTGGTTGTTTTAGACATCCCTATTAAGGATATTTTAATATGTTTATATTGGTGTTTCAATGTTGTTTTCATTTGCTTTCCCCTGATGACATATGGAGTATCTTTTCAAATACCTGAAATCTGGAATAAGTGGTTAAGTTACACTTGGTTGTGGTTTTGTTAAAGTCTGGAACTCAGGATCCACCACCCAAAAGACCATCAGGTAGGCAGTAATGCAAATACAAGGGAGTTTATTCTAGCATGCTGGGGTCCCACATCAGTTAAGAAATTAGAACCCCTAGGGGCCCGGGAGATAGCATGGAGGTAAGGTGTTTGCCTTTCATGCAAAAGGTCATTGGTTCGAATCCCGGTGCCCCATATGGTCCCCCGTGCCTGCCAGGAGCAATTTCTGAGCATGGAGCCAGGAGTAACCCCTGAGCTCTGCCGGGTGTGACCCAACCCCCCCCCAAAAGAAATTAGAACCCCAGAATGGCTCATGTGTCAAATTTAAAAGGGTACCTAGGCTAGATGGAGGGTGGGTTGTTATCTGGCCATCAGTCAGCTGTTCTTTAGCCTTATATAGTAGTAATATCTAGCTGGTTCCAGGAACTGGCTATTTGGACCTAGTCTTTCTTTCTTAAAATTGCAGCCTGTCATGGCAACACTTAGGCACAAAGCAAAGTCCAAAGCCAGGTTTTCAGCAGTTAATTTCCTTCTGTAAACAGAGTACAGAAACACTGTTATCTCTAAGCAAAGACAAACCTTAATCTAACATTAACATTTAGGCTACTGTTAATTCTAAATCTTAGATTCTATCAGTTTTTACAATTTTTTCTGCACAAAATTCATATTCTATTAACGATTTTTCCATTTATGTCTTCAAGCTTGTGTTCTTAGAATATCTTTTCTAGTTTGAGACTCATGAAAATATATAATATTATCCATCTAGTTCTATAAATAGACTGTAAAACAGAAGATGTACTTTAGTGATATAGTGATTGTGTTACAGGTATGGTGAACTGTATTTGATTCTCAGACCTGCCCCTCAAATACGATCAATAATTTATTATAATATTTTTATTTATTTTATTAATAATTTTTATTTTGACCAAAGTGGATTACAAATATTTCGCAGTAGTATTTTAGGTACATAGTGACATTGAATCAGAGGCATACCCACCACCAACGTTGTCCTCCCTCCACTCCTGTTCCCAGCATGCATCCAATCTCGCCCCTTCATTGCCCCTCTGACTGCTAGTATAAGTGGTCCTTGTGTATCTAGCTTGTTGTAGATTGGGTATCGATTCTGTTGTAGTTGGCTTTGAATTGGTGTATACGTCTGATCATCTTTTATTTCTACTCAATGTTCATATGACTGTTTGGTCCTGGTGCCTTCCATAATATTGTACAGTAGAGTACATCAGTTATAGACTCTAATTCCAGTGCTTTGTGAACTAGAAAATTATTAATGATTATTTCAGTTTGAAATTTATAAAGATCTATTTAGATATACTCTCTTTTGTGAGTTTTGGTGAATTGTGTCTTTCAATTGTTATTTTATAGGTTATTTAATTGTGCTCAAGAACTGTTCAAAGTATTTTCTTAACAATCATTTTCTTTGTGAAGGTGTTGTCTCTTATAATATTAGTAATTTGTGTACTTGATTTAGTTTGAATAGGCATACTTTATCAGAGCTATTTAATATATATATTGGAGGCCACTCCTGGCTTGGAACGCCATATGGGATGCCGGGGAATCAAACTGTGGTTCATCCGCCTAGCACATGCAAGGCAGACCCATACAGCCTGTGTCACCACTTGGGCCCCAGGGTTATTTATATTTTAAAGAACAACTTTTGGTTTGTTGTTTCTCCTTATAAATTTCTGCTTTCGATTTTATTGCCTTTTTGGGGGGAGGGGGAGGTCATACCTGATTATGCTCAGGACTTATTCCTGGTTCTGTGCTCATGGATAACTTCTGGTCATATTCACGAGCAGATATTATTAGGAGATCGGTCACCACACAGAAAAGAGGATATGCAGAGAAGAGTGTAAGCACAGATTTCTTCAGACTTAATAATGAGGGCTCAGAAGTCAGATAGAGACTTGGAGTCCTGAACAAAGACAAATTAGTCAATTTTTACACAGTATGCCTGGGCTTTCTTATCCCATATCATTGTCTACATCCTATATCATTATTACCCAGAATATAGTATATTTTGATGAATATTCCATGGTATCTTAAGGGAAAACTTGTATTTTCTGTTGCTAGTAGATGAGTTTGTATGCTATTTGTTTGTATTCAGTTTCATGTTTACTGATCTTCTGCATCTGATTGTATATGCCCCTTTTTGATGGAAAGGTATTGGAGTTAAGCTATGGAAGTGCATGCATCTATTTTTCCACGTAGTTCTATTTTTCTTTTGTGGAGTAGTTTGATTCTCTGTTTCTAGGATCATATGATATATATGCATATGTATATGTATATGTATACTTATTTAATATATGCTACACTTTCCTAATAATGCCCTTCTGTTTTCTTTGCTTGCTCTTTTTCTTTGCTGTTTATTTTTTTTCCACACCCTATAGTACTAAGGCTTACTCCTGGCTCTGTTCTCAGGGATCATTCTTAATGGATTTTTAAGAGAACCATACAGGGTCCTAGGAATCAAACCTAGATTAATTGGGATCAGAATTATACCTCATTGGTAGGGCATTTGCCTTGCACAAAGCTGACCTAGGAAGGACCTCTATTCCATCCCCGAGGTCCCATATGGTTCCCCAAAGCCAGGGGTGATTTCTTAGTGCATAACCAGGAGTAACCCCTGAGTGTCACCGGGTGTGGGCCCCCCCCAAAAAAACAAAAAACAAATAAAACCTAGATTAATTGCATGCAAGGATTAATTGCATGCAAGGCAGTGTCTTTTTTTTTTTTTTTTTGGCTTTTGGGCCACACTTGCTCAGGGGTTACTCCTGACTATTCGCTCAGAAGTCCTCCTGGCAGGCATGGGGGACTGTATGGGGAACCGGGGATCGAACAGCGGTCCATCCTAGGTTAGCACAGGCAAGGCAGGCACCTTACCTCCAGCGCCACTACCTGGCCCCAAAAGGCAGTGTCTTACCCAATGTAGCATATATCTCCAGCTCTAAACAATCCCTTTATTTTTACCTGAAGTCTACTTTCTCAAAAATTTGTAAAGCTATTATTCTTTTATTTTGATGTGTTTTATTATGATTATTTTTCTTTGTCATTAATTTTTGAACTATATGTGACTCAAATAAAATTGTGGGTCATGTCTCCTAATTTCTTTGACCAGTTTTTTATTTGTTTGTTTATCACACCTGGTGGTGCTCAGGGGTTACTCCTGGCTATGCTCTCAGAAATCACTTCTCTCTTGGGGAACCATATGGGACTCCTGGGGGTTGAACCACAATCCTCTTAGCTCAGATGCATGCAAGGCAAATGCTTTACCACTGTGCCACCGCTCTGGCCCCTTATTGGACCATTTTTAAATTGGTGCTCTAGATTATTGATATTCAAAATGACTGATATCATTGTGCTTATACTTGCATTTTGACTACTGTTTTCAATTTTCTGACCACATTCTTTGATTCTATTCTTTCTATATCCTATGTTTTACATGTTTTTTTTCTTTCTTCATGCGTGTGCTGTTTCCTTCACAGTGCTCAAAACAGTGACATGCTAGCCTGACAGTTCAAAGCTTGGGCAAGCTGTTCTGGGACTATTGGAAATACCCCAATATATGCTCAGTACATTTTATGTTTTTTATTGAGCATTTTATTCCCCTATTATTTCATAGCATATTTTTTGTACTTTCTTATTTGTAGTGATTGTCTTAGAGTTTGACATACACATTTACCTTTAATCTAAGTACATGTTTAGATAACATTCTATTACTTCAGAGGGGGTGTGAGTCTCTTATAAATGTAATTCCATGGGCTGGCTTGGGCATCTCATATGGTCCCTGAATTTGCCATTTTAATTTATGAGTGCAGAACCAGGAGTAATCCCTGAGTGCTGCCGAGTGTGGTCCAAACAACAAAATGAATAAAAAGAAAAAAATAGAAAATTATATAATATTTCTTCTGTTTCTTATAATACTACTCTTATTCATTTGACTAATATGCTTAAATTATTATATGCATAAATAAAATATATAAATAAGCACACCAGTATATATGATGATATTACATAATGTAATTGTTATTTAGGTCAATTAAAATTTAAAATGCAGGATGTATGTTTTACCTTAATTTGTTCTTCTGTGGGCAAAATAGTTTTATTTATTTTCAATTATTTGTTTCTGATTTATATTATTTCCTTCTATCTGAAGATATAAATATTTCTTTTATTAGCAAAAAATTAGCCATTTTGTTGCCTTTAAAATATTTTATTCTCTATACATACATTTTTAAATGCAGTTTTTGTTTACTTATTTGAATCACACTGATGCTCAGGACTAATTCCTGATTCTGAACTTGGGGATCACTCTTGGAGGGGCTTTGGGAACTGTATGGAATGCCAAGGATCAAATATCAATTCAAAGTAAATGCCCTACTTTCTTTACTATCTCTCTAACTCCTATACAATTTTTCAAGAACAATTTAACTAGAGTCATAGAAAAAAGAACTAGGACATATTTAGATTACTTACACACACACACACACACACACACACACACACACACACACGCACACACACACACACACAGCTTCATGATCAAGAATATAAGGGTGAATAACTGACCTTCTTTTACTCTAATAACATTGCCCTTATATTAATTTGGAAAATTCTTTTGTCCATTAATTCAGCAGATGCTCCTATAGACATTTGCTCAACATATTTAAACTCTAACCTCAATGCTCATTGCTAAAATTATTTTCTTTGATAGGTCAGTACTGTATTACTCTATGCCTTAATCTGTCAGACATATATAAAAAAACTGTAACCACTTATTGGAGAAATAATTTGTTTATATCTATTTTAACATGAATATCCAGTACTGTTCTTAAAAACACCCAATTTATTTTTTTGCTGTTGATATATTATTGCCACTGTTTTTTTTTTCTCTCTAGTAACATAATATCAATCGTTATAGATTCCTTTATTTGTAGCCAGGCCACAATTTCTTATCTCATTATTTTGAGCAAGCTAGAAATGTACAGAAATTACATGCACGGGATTACTATCTACTTGAATCCTATGTCATTGTAGAGCATGTTACTCTGTGTACAAAGTCTCCTTAAATATTTGAGCCTCAGTGGCCTTAATTAGAAAGCTGTATGTTACAGCTTATAAAGCTGAATATATATATATATATTATTATAAATAATGTTATATATATTATTATAAATATGTTACAGCTTATAAAGCTGAATATATATATATTATAAAGCGTGAATATATATAAATAGAATTTTGCTAATTGTGTTGAATATTTAAACACATGATTGATATATTACTATAGTTTACAGATAAAAATGATCAGAAAGATGGCCTACCCTGCTTGTAGAAGCTGTTATAAAATATTACAAACTTTTCTAGTACCAGAAGATTTGCCAAAATGGTGAAAAATTCTGAATAGTAATTTTGAATTCTAGCCTTCCCTTTTTGATCCAGAATTGTGTGTCTTGTTTCTCTGCTAGGGAAAAATAGATCTAATTTAAACATTTTGGGGGGACTTAAACGTGTTAATTAAATCATGAGTATTTTGGGAGTCGTAGCGTGGTGCAAGCAGTAAGGCCTATGTTCCACCAGTCTATGTTCCACCAGCCCAGGAGCGATTTCTGAGCACATAGCCAGGAGTAAACCTGAATGTCACCGAGTGTGGCCCCAAAACCAAAAAAGGGGGTGTGGCTGAGAGATAGCATGGCAGTAGGGCGTTTCTTGCACGCAGAAGAACAGTGGTTCGAATCCTGGAGTCCCATATGGTCCCGGACCCTGCCAGGAGCGATTTCTGAGCATTGATCCAGGATTAGCCCCTGAGCACTGCCAGGTGTGACCCAAAAACCAACCAACCAGGAAACAAACAAACAAGCAAACAAAAAACCTAGCATTTCTTTTAGGGAATACGTTTTATAGAAGTGTATTATGAATTAAGAATGTAATTTGGGGGGCCCGGGAGATAGCATGGAGGTAAGGCGTTTGCCTTTCATGCAAAAGGTCATCGGTTCAAATCCCAATGCCCCATATGGTCCCCCGTGCCTGCCAGGAGCAATTTCTGAGCATGGAGCCTGGAGTAACCCCTGAGCACTGCCGGGTGTGATCCAAAAACCACAAAAAAGAAAAAAAAAAGAAGGTAATTTGGGTATATACAGTGATGTTGACCATGAATCTAGTTTCAAACATGTTATATATCAATGTTCTTCCCTCTAAGCAGCTAATTATCATGGCTTTTAATATTTGGGTAGCTTGTTTCCTAAACAAATTAATTATTTAAATTCAAATTTAATGGTTTAAATATGTTTAGTTTAATCATATTTTCCTTTTTGTAATGGGTTCAGGCGAACTTTTTCTTCTTTGCGATTACACTTGATTAGTCTGCTGGGAATAATGCAAAATACTACAGACATGGATGGTGATTTAAGCAGCAGATTCTTAATTAGCCATTTTTCTGGAGGCTGGAAATTTAAACTTAAGGAGAGGTATCTTTTTATTCTGGTTTATAGTCTCCTGTCCATGCTTTGGTCCATCATTAGATATTTCCTTGGGAATTCCTGGAAACATATTTCTAGAATGTCTCCTCTTATGATGAAGTCAAATTTGGGTTTCGTGAGTCACACGTCAATTTAGGTGACTCAATTTGTTCTACTACAGCTCACATTTTTTTCAGTTTTTTTGTTTTGTTTTGTTTTGATTTTGTGGGCCACATACAGCTATGATTAAGGTTTATTTGTTGTTTACTCATGATTCTGTGTTCGGGGCTCAATCCTGGTGGAGCTTGGGTTCCATATATGGTGTTGGGAATTCAAATGAAGGCTTAGTCATATGAAAAAAAGCACCTATGAGTCCAAAGAGATAGTACAGCAGGTATGGCACTTTGCTTTGCCATCCAAGCATCCATATGGTTTCTAGATCTCAACAGAAATAATCCTTGCATGCAGATGCAGAAGTAAGCCCTGAGCACTACCAGGTGTGGCTCAAGAACAGAAGACAACTACCTCAGTGGGTCCCACCTCTATAATTTTAATTATAATTTTTGCTTCATTATTTTATATCTTAATTTTTATTTAAACCGAGGAATATTTATCATTTTTTCTTTGAAATCTGCTTTGTTCAACAGCTAATTCTGTCTTTTTCTAATACAAAGAAACAAAACACTCTTTAGTGTTTTAAAGTAAATCCACAACACTAAACTTTTTGCATTTGCAATTACATACTTGTCTTTTTCTAGTATTTTCTTGATGTTAATTTTATTTGTTTTTGTCATGAGTCTTACATCTTTTTTATGCTTTTCATAAAAATTTCTTATCTTTTTATTATCAGTTCTTAATCATTTCAGTAAATCCTTAAGATTATTTTGTGTTTAATCTCATTTAATTAAAAAACAAATTTTATTTTAGATAATTAAATTATTTTCATGGCTATAAAACACATTTCCATCAATGTTTCTTGTCATGTATTGTCTCATCTAATTTACCTTATATATTTACAAATATCTATTTCTTCATTTATTTGTATATATTCTCATTTGGCATCTTTGCAAAACAACATAATAACACTCCAAAATCTAGTTGATTCATTGTTAAATTATTCTGATATTTTTTTCTGTTTCTGACCCCACAAATTATTCAGATATTTAAACAAGATATGACTCTATTTCAAGTATATTTTCCCTAAAAGCTGTCAAAGCAAAAAGACTTGTCTGTTTTATAAGCCAAATTTAATGTGATAGAAAAACTAGAAAAGAACTTTATTCAAATAATACTCTTATATGATAGGGAAAATATCTTGAAAAAGAGTTATATCATCAGAATATAATGAAACAAGATTTAGAAAATTGAAAATAAAATTTCATGTAATATTTAAATATTTTATTGCTATGTATATTTTATTGCTATGCATAATCATGATGACAAATAATAAAGAAACTTTGGAAATTGTTATTCAATTGTAATAAATTCAACATAATGTTCATAAAATAAAGTTGAAGAAAGTCTATATATGGTAAGCAAAAAGAAAGAACAAAATATATGAGAACAAATTAAAACTTAAGATTAGTTTCAGTGGTTTAAATTTAATGAGTCATCAAATAATTGAACATAGATAACAGTGAGAAAATAAAAGTCAAAGCAATTATTTCCTTATTATGGTTTTCAAATTTTAACATGGTTTTCATTTTTAACAATATGTAGACTCTGATATCTAAAATATCTAAACCTAAATAGATTGAAACGATAAAAAAGTTAGGCATGTCTTTCTAACTACAAGAGATAAAGAAAAACACCTACAGAGAAATAAAAGAAAGAAAACATTTTGACATAAGAATTAAAGATTTGGTACGCACACTGATTCCAGCTGCCTGAGATCCAATCTCACCAGTGTTCCTGCCACTGCCTGAGACTGGATTTCATCAGTGTTCCTGCGGGCAAATCAACTCACCCAGAAAGGGCAGAGCCAGAGAAGTGTGGCTGTGTACATCACTTACCCAATGAATACCACCACAATAGGTAGAAAAACCCACAATACAAGTGTGACAATGGGGAAACAATGCAGGCCAGCATCAGACATAGAGAATGAAGACAACAATTCTGATGAGCAGATAATGGCCAACAACTAATTAATCTCTCAGAAAAGGAAGATGCTCAAAGAACTCAAAGAAACCATGGATCGAGTTGAACTGAACACTAATAAGAACCAAGGAAATATGAAGACAGAAATCACAAAACTCCAAACTGAAATAACATGTCAACAAGCAGGCCTGAAAAACTCAGTAAATGAATTGAATGACAAAATGGATAAGCTCAACACCAGGATAGAAGAAGCTGAGATTAGAATTGGTGCTGTGGAAGAGATAAATAACAACTCTATACATAGGGAGAGATTGGAAAAAAAAACTTAAAAGAACAGACAATGGAAAATATAGTCAAAGAATGGGAACAGATGAAAATAGAAGTCTATGATAAGATCAACAGAAACAACTTAAGAATCATTGGAGTCCCAGAGACACAAGAAGAATATTTCCAGGAAGAATCTACAGTCAAGAATATCATTAAAGTGAAACTTCCAGAGCTAAAGAATGTATGTGATCAAATCATGCATGCCGAAGAGTACCAACCAAAAGAAACCCCAGAAAAAATACCCCAAGACACATCCTAGTCACAATGACGAATCCCACAGATAGATACATAATTCTACAAACAGCAAGATCAAAAAAGGAGATTACGTTCAAGGGAACATCCTTGAGAGTTACAGCAGACCTGTCACCAGAAATACTCAAGGCCAGAAAGCAGTGATGGGATATTGTGACAAGACTGAATGAAATGAATGCTTCACCTAGAATTCTGTACCCAGCAAAACTCACTTTCAGGTTTGATGAAAAAATACATGGTTTCACAGACAAAAAACAGCTCAGAAACATTATAGATTCAAAACCATACTTAAGAGAAAAACTGAAAACCTAATTTAAGACAAGACTAATCAAAAGACACACCAAACTTGCATATAAAGATGTCAGCAAATCCCAGGACAATTCTTTCTCTCAATGTCAATGGACTAAATACACCAGTTAAGAGACACAGAGTGGCTAAATGGATCAAAAAACTCAATCCAACTTTCTGCTGTCTACAAGAAATGCACCTGAATAGTCAGAACAAATATAGACTCAAATAAAAGGCTGGAGGAAAATTATCCAAGCAAAAAACACCCATAAAAAAGCTGGAGTGGCCACACTAATATCAGATAACGCTAACTTTATACTCAGAAAGGTTGTAAGGGACAAAGATGGACATTATATATTAATCAAGGGGTATGTAGAGCAGGAAAAATCACTCTTCTAAACATATATGCACCGAATGAGGGTCCAGCAAGATATTTAATACAATTGTTGACACAGCTGAAAAATAACATCAATAATAACACAATAATTATGGGAGACCTATAGTGGATATATATATATATATATTTATATATGTATATATGGATATTTATATATATATATAAAACACTTCATCCCCAGAAACCTGGATACACATTCTTCTCCAATGTACATGGGACATTCTCCAGGATAGACTACATGCTGGCACATAAAACATATCTGCATAATATCAAGAGGATAAAAATTTTGCAGGCTACCTTTACTGACCACAAGGCTCTGAAATTATTTGTGAATTCCAAAGGAACACAGAAGAAAAACTTTAAATTCTGGAAGTTAAACAGCCTCATACTGAATAACCAGTGGGTCTGAGATGAAATAAAGAGGAAATCAAAAGGTTCCTGGAAACAAATGATAATGAAGACACAAGCTATCAGAACTTATGGGACACAGCAAAAGCAGTACTGAGAGGAAAAGTCATAGCTTTGCAAGCATACATCAGGAAGGAAGATGGGGCTTACCTGAGTAGCTTAATGACGCAGCTGATAGAACTAGAAAGTGCTCAAAAAAAGGACCCAAAAATAGGGAGGCAGAAGGAAATATCAAAGCTGAGAGCAGAAATCAATGAAGTGGAAACCCAAAAAACAATCCGAAAGATCAATGAAAGCAGAAGTTGGTTCTTTGAAAAAATAAACAAGATTGATAGACCTCTGGCAAAACTAACAAAGAAAGAGAGAGAGAGAGAGAAACTTGATAACTCATATCAGGAATGAAAAAAGAGAGATCACTACTGATATGGCAGAGATTCAAAGGGTTATCAGAAACTACTTTGAAAAGCTCTATGCCACTAAAAATGAGAACCTAGAAGAAATGGATAAATTCTTGGACTCTTATAATCTTCCACATTTGAAGGAAGAGGATGTAGCATATCTAAACATGGCCATCACCATTGATGAAATTAAAACGGTAATCAAATGTCTACCCCAAAACAAAAGCCCAGGCCCAGATGGATTCACTAATGAATTCTTTCAAACTTTCCAAAAGGAACTACTACCAATCCTGGCAAGACTCTTTCATGAAATCGAAAAAAAGGAAACAATCCAATTACCTTTTATGAAGCTAACATCACCTTGATACCTAAACCAGACAGAGATGCAACAAAAAAGAAAATTACAGACCAATATCGCTGATGAATGCAGATGCAAAGATCCTCAACAAAATCCTGGCAAATAGGATTCAATGCCTCATTAAGAAGATCATCCAGTACGATCAAGTAGGTTTCATCCCAGGAATGCAAGGCTGGTTTAACATCCTTAAATCTATCAACATAATACACAACATCAACAACAAGAAAAATAAAGACCACATGATCATATCAATAGATGCAGAGAAAGCATTTGATAAGGTTCAACACCCATTCTTGATCAAAACTCTGAGCAAGATGGCAATGGAAGGAACATTTCTCAGTATAGTTAAGGCCATCTATCACAAGCCAATGGCAAATATTATCCTCAATGGAGAAAAACTAAAAGCCTTCCCTCTAAATTCTGACACAAGACAAGGCAGTCCTCTCTCACCACTCCTATTCAACATAGCACTGGAAGTACTCGCTATAGTGATTAGGCAAGAAAAAGATATCAAGGGAATCCAGATAGGAAAGGAAGAAGTCAAGCTCTCACTTTTTGCATATGACATGATACTCTACTTAGAAAACCCTAAAGACTCTACCGAAAAGCTCCTAGAAACAATAGATTCATATAGCAAGGTGTCAGACTACAAAATCAACACACAGAAATCAATGGCCTTTCTATACACCAACAGTAATAAGGAAGAAATGGACATTAAAAAAAAAACAACCCCTTTCACAATAGTGCCACACAAACTCAAATATCTTGGAATCAACTTGACTAAAAATGTGAAGGACCTATACAAAGAAAACTATAAAACTCTGCTCCAGGAAATATGAGATGATACCCGGAAATGGAAACACATACCCTGCTCATGGATGGGCAGGATTAACATCATCAAAATGGCAATACTAGCCAAGGCATTATACATATTTAATGCAATCCCTCTAAAGATCTCCGCGATCTTCTTCAAAGTAGTGGATCAGTCACTTTTGAAATTCATTTGGAACAGTAAATACCCTAGAATAGCGAAAGCAATCATTGGGAAAAAGAACATGGGATGAATTACTTTCCCCCACCTTAAACTTTACTTCAAAGCAATAGTTATCAAATCAGCATGGTGTTGGAATAAGGACAGGCCCTCAGATCAGTGGAATAGACTTGAATACTCAGAAAGTGTTCCCCAGACATACAGCCACCTAATTTTTGATAAAGGAGCAAGAAATCCTAAATGGGGCAAAGAAAGGCGCTTCAACAAGTGGTGTTGGCGCAACTGACTAGCCAATTGCAAAAAATTGGACTTAGACTTCCAGCTAACATCATGTATGAAGGTAAAATTCAAATGGATGAAAGACCTTGATATCAAACCCATAACCATAAGACATATAGAACACCACGTAGTCAAAACACTCCAGGACATTGAGACTACAGGCATATTCAAGAAGGGAAATGCACTCTCCAAGCAGGTGAAAGCAGAGATTAACAGATGGGAATATATTAAGCTGAGACGCTTCTGCACCTCAGGATAAAAGAGTCACCCACCAAGTGGGAGAAACTATTCACCCTATACCCATCAGATAAGGGGCCAATCTCCAAAATATACAAGGCACTGACAGAACTTTACAAGAAAAAAATATCTAATCCCATCAAAAAATGGGGAGAAGATATGGACAGAAACTTTGACAAAGAAGAAATACGAATGGCCAAAAGACACATGAAAAAATGCTCCACATCACTAATCATCAGGGAGATGCAAACCAAAACAACTATGAGGTACCACCTCACACCACAGAGAATGGCACACATCACAAAGAATGAGAACAAACAGTGTTGACGGGGATGTGAAGAGAAAGGAACTCTTATCCACTGCTGGTGGGAATGCCCTATAGTTCAATCTCTATGGAAAGCTACATGGAGATTCCTCCAGAAACTGGAAATCGAGCTCCCATATGATCCAGCTATATCACTCCTAGGAATATACCCTAGGAACACAAAAATACAATACAAAAATCCCTTCCTTACACCCATATTCATCGCAGCACTATTTACCATAGCAAGACTCTGGAAACAACCAAGATGCCCTTCAACAGACTAATGGCTAAAGAAACTGTGGTACATATATACAATGGAATACTATGCAGCTGTCAGGAGAGATGAAGTCATGAAATTTTCCTATACATGGGTGTACATGGAATCTATTATGCTGAGTGAAATAAGTCAGAGAGAGAGAAAAAAACGCAGAATGGTATCACTCATCTATGGGTTTTAAGAAAAATGAAAGACATTCTTCAATAATAATTTTTAGACATAAAAGAGAAAAGAGCTGGAAGTTCCAGCTCACCTCATGAAGCTCACCACAAAGAGTGAAGAGTTCAGTTAGAGAAATAACTACATTTTGAACTGTCCTAATAATGAGAATGTATGGGGGAAATGGAGAGCCTGTCTATAGTACAGGCGGGGGTTGGGTGGGGAGGAGGGAGATTTGGGACAATGGTGATGGGAACGTTGCACTGGTGATGGGTGGTGTTCTTTACATAACTGAAACCCAAATACAATCATGTATGTAATAATCAAGGTGTTTAAATAAAATATAAAAAAGAAACAAAATAACAAAAAAAGAAAGAAAACCAAAAAAATAAAAAAATGAAAGATTTATTAGTATTATTATTACTGTTGCTTTCGTTTATATTTCGGTTTATTTTTCATCAACATAACTAGTTTTCACTGTACTAAAAGAAATGGGTTCAATCCTTCAAGTTTTAAGGGAATTTCTTTTCTCCATATAGTTCTCTAATTGGTTAATATATTGTAAAGCTATTCAAGAAGATAGGAAATGAAAGAAAACCACCTTCTAAGGTACTCTTTGGACATTTTGTAACTCTAAATTCTAGGAAAACAAAGGAGTAAAGCAGAAGAGTAGATATAGTATAGAAATCATGCTACCAGTATGGGACAATAAAGGCATAGACATAGGGGTCTCAAACTCAATTTACCTGGGGGCCGCAGGAGGCAAAGTCGGGGTGAGGCAGGGTCATATAAGGGATTTCACTTACTGAATATTCACAATAAAAAATCACATTACTAAGAAAAATATCGCAAAAAATTGCATTAAACATTTGCAGAACCCATATGGAACTGTTCGGGGTACGCGAATGTTCAATGTGATTTTTTTCTTACTAATGCGATTTTTATTGTGATTATTCGGTAAGCAAATAATCGCAAATACTGCTATATTTGAAGGCCGGTCGCGGGCCACAAAATGTTGTACTGAGGGCCCCAAACGGCCCTCAGGCCTCGAGTTTGAGACCCCTGGCATAGAGGGACACCACCAACTGATGGAATCTCAGGCTTAATCCCTGCATGAAAACTCTCATGGATTTTTCAATGGTTTTATTTCATGGCACCGAAAAACTGTAGGGACAGAGCATATTCTTGGTTACTTTTTATTGCTTTTATTGTTTTAAGTTCTTAACAGGCTCAAGATGCCTCTCCTTGGGAAATCCAACCAGCTCACCACCTCATTTAAGTGGACTGACCCACACTCTGAAAGCATAGTTTCTGAGACTGTGCTTATTCATTTCCAATAAATAATCTTACTTCATTTACTTTGATAGTACTTTTGTTCCTAAATTTGGTCTCAAAGTTTCGTACAATCTTCAACTAAGTGATACCAGTATTTTTTATTTCATTAAAGATGTACTCCACTCCCATTTCTTAGAAAATTTAATTAAAGCATTGTAATTGAGACAAAAATTAACCCACATCATCAACTTAATAAGGAAATTAACACTGGGGTGAGATTCAAAATGACAAAGTTAATTTATAAACCTGTACTTCATTAATTTTCTTGAGATTTTTTTTATTCATGGAAAGGATTTTTCTCATAATAATGGATAGAGTAAAGGGGAAACAAGCTCTTTTGTCTTTACAATGACCTCAGATTTTTGAATAACTGTTTTTAACTAACAACTGCAAATGTTGCTGAAAATGATACTCAGCCCATCCTTATTCAAAAAATTAAAATGACATTGGTATGCTCAATGTGAGTCATGCTTGTCTTACATTTTTCTCTTCACTGAGGCAAAGCTATTCATGCTTCTATTTCACCTAACTTCTCTTATTTTTCATTTTACTAAAAAACATATATGTAAAGTGAAATTTTTAGATTTAAAGGAAATGTACCTAGAAATGGATTTCTAGAACAAAAAGCTAAGAAAAAAAAACTAGTTTTGAATTTAAGCACACATTCCAGTATAATGAACCATATAATTAATCTAAGAACAAAATGAAAGAGTCCCTAATCATACATATATTCAACTGGTTCTTTGTCAATTTGGTTACTAACTCAACTGTTTCATTTAATACTCTGAGTTAATGAGGGGTCTCATATTCTAACAAGATGAACATTATAGGATTTTTTTCCTGAAGCCCAAGCTTCTCAGATGGCTGGATTGCAAGTGCTGGTGGTAATCAGAGAACTGTGTGTGCATGGTATGTACATATATGAATGTCTGTATTTTTATATGTGTATGTGCATACACATATGTCTATAACTAGGATAGTCACTTGTATAGTTACATGAGGATGTGCTGTATAATTATTATTAAGAGACCACATGAGAAGAAAATTGATACTTTCAATCAAAGTGGCTAAAAACAATTATTGTATATTGAATACTGTAAAAATAGCTGAATACTTGAATACAATAAATATAGTAAAATATTGAGATACTGCTTTACCAAATTGGCTTAAGTGGAGGATAAAATTGATTTGTAGGTAGTGGGTGTTGGGAACTTCATCTAAGGTTCTGATATACAAAGCAGCAATCTCTCTACCAACGAGCTATTTTCTCTTGTCCCAAATGTTAAGATAATCTTTAGAAAAAATATGGTAACAACGAGTCATCTGTATATAACAGTCTTGGTTTTTGCACAGATCAGCGGGTGACATGATTTTGTCTTATCATTCGCTGGTGAGGAGGGATAACTTGCTCTTAGATCTAGTTGTCCCCATTTCCTCGTTGTCAGTTTATCAATTTAGAGCTGGTGTATGTTGACATCAGAGCAGTATTATGAATGCCCTGGAGGGGACTTGGTTCCTGGAGCTGTTGTGGAGAACTCTGTCGTTTCTATGTCTGGGATCCAGGAGTCAAGGCTGGATGGTTGGTGCCTAATTTTCTGGAGTCTAGGTTGGTTCCCCGTGACATACATTCAGGGTGAGAGATGTCCCTGTGTTGTAAAAAAGTGTAAGTTATTATCCCTAGTAGATAAGAGCTTGATTTTACAGGTAAAATTTCCCCTATTTTTAATATGCCTATGCAGAAAGAAGTGGTGCTACATTGTGTTGCTGGTAAAAATTTGGGGGTGGAGAGAGAAGAAAACAGACCCATGACAAAAACTAAAAATATATATACTCAGATATATCTAAAGAAAAAATTTTCTTAAAAGAAAAAAAGGATTGAATAAAAGACGAAATTAAAGGAATAAAGTGGGGCCGGGAGGGATAGCAAGGACGCAAGGTGTCTGTCTTTCCTGCAGAAGGATGGTGGCTCACATCCCAGCATCCCACATGGTCCCCCATGTCCACCAGTGGCAACTTCCGAGCACAGAGCCAGCAGCACCCTCTGAGCGCCACCAGCTCTGACCCAGAAGGAAGCATAAAACAAATCAAATCAAAATACAAAAAGTAGAACAAAACAAAACAAAACAAAACAAAGACGAGAACAAAAAAAAAAA
>PVKC010003733.1:0-37955 GCA_004027635.1 Crocidura indochinensis
AGGGCAGGACAAAGGGACTTCCCCACACTTTCTGGCCCACACTAAGTCCACCCCAGCTCCCTCACCCCCTCCCTCTGCCCGCCGCTGCTCCTACACCCAGGTACCCAGCAGGATGAGCACTTGTACCGATGAGCTCGGCGAAGCCGCCGACAGGCAGGCGGCAGGTCCCAGTGACAAACTGCAGCAGGCGGATGCGCTTCTCATTGTCCATCTCCTTCACCACCTGCAATGGCCACGCCCCCCACCCCAGGCTTGGTTACTCTGCAATCCTGGGGTAGGGCAGAGGGAACCCCAAAAGGGCCCTCAGGAGATGCCCCTTATACCCCATGAACATCTCTGGGGCCCAGCTGGGCTTCCTGAGCCTCAGAGGTGGAAACCTGCTAGAAGGAGTGAGATGAGGCAAGGCCATGGGACTCTTCTGGTGACACTGCAGCCCCTCAGTTGCACCTGATCTGCCCTCCCACCAACATGTCTGCCTCCCAGTGCAGGCTCTGCCTCAGGGAACCATGATGGATGTGCCACTCTGGTCTCAGAAGATGCCACCTCCACACCCCCAGATTTCAGGGTCATCTCCTGCCTGCCATGCGGCCCACATACCTGCCAGAACCACTGAACCTGCTTGCTATTCTTGGTATAGTGGCGGTAGATGGTGTTCCTCTGCCAGTCGCTCATGTCAATCTCCTGCATGCCGCACAGCATCAGCTGCAGGGGCAGACAGAGATGCCGTGGGTCCTCAGGCCTCACCATGCCCTGGAGAGCTAGGGGAGAGCAGGGCTGAGTACTCACCTCCAGCTCCTTCTCATCAAAGTAGCGCAGCCACTCCAGGGGCGCCACCTCATTGAAGCCATCCAGGAAGGCCTTGGTCTGCTCCTCCACTCCCCGGGTGAAGCGCCAGTCGGTCAGCAGCCTGTCCAAACATGGCGCAGTGGGGGGCTGCTGGCACCGGGCACGGCGTGGGATAGTCCACAACCCCCTACCAGTACACCTCAGCCCCACCTGCCTGAACCTCAAACTCTACACACAAGCTGTGTGAGAGAGGAGTGGGGTACGGTCAGGGGGACCCCATTAGTGGGGAACCCCCATGATCGTGGAGTCCACAGGACAGTGAAAGCAGCCATGGTGCACAGGCCACAGCTGGCAGTGACCTGGGGATATGTGGGAGCAGGGAAGGGGGCGACTCACATGATATACTCCTCCTTGTTCTCCTCCGTGACCCGGATGTTCTCCCCGCCCTCCTTGAGCTCGTGTGTGGTCACCTTGCCCAGAATCTCCATGTCCTGAATGAAGAACAGCTCCAGGCCACACTCTTCCAGATCATTCTCTCTGTGGGCCGAGATGGGGCAGGTGGGTCTCCCTCATCATGCCCGAAGCTCCTAGCCTGGCAGTGCCCACTCACAGAACCCAGAGGTCATGCAGGCAGAGATGGGGAAGCACCCACACAAGGAGAGACCAGGTCTCACTTTATCCAGACGATGGAGTTGTAGAACTCAGGGTCAATGGACTCCAGGTCCTTCAGGGTGGGCCTCTTGTTGAGCATGCGCTTGTAGAAGGGCAGGGTGAACCCCGTGTCGATGAACTTGCCATGGTACAGGGCCTGAGGGGGTACAAGGCCAGCACCAAGTCAGGCCAGGTCCAGAGTGAGCCATGCCTGTCCAAGTGGGTCTCTCAGGGACCCATGAACCCCTACAGGAGATCGAGCAAGTGGTCTTCAGGAGCCCGACACAGAGTTGCTCATGCTCATGGGAAGGTGCTCAGCATCTATCCTAGGGCCGCCTCAAGCCAGAACAGTGGCAGCCGCCAAGAATAACACAGACGCCGGGCGGGGGAGCACACTGGGCCTCTGAGTAAGAGTCTGGATTTACGGGGCCGGACTGGCGCCCACGGGAGGAATGTGCCCACTTCCTGAGCCCAGAGCCCCGCCAAGAGCTTCCCGGTGGTGGGAGGGGACAGGGCCAGTGTCCTGAGAGGGCAGTGAGCAGGCTCCTTGGAAAGGAGGTAGGAGTATGGGGGACTTTCCAGAGGCACCCCCACTTCCCAGGTCTACCCTCTTACCCTCTTGTGGCTCCCAGAACAGCCTCCCTCTCTGTATCCCACCAAACTTCTCTTTCTAAGCAAATGTAGGTGCCACCATACCCCATCCCCTTTCCACTGCATATCAGATGGCCAGCACATTCTAGAGAGTCAAGAGCCTCATCTAAACATGGATAGCCAGGGGTAGAATCCCCAGAGCAGAAAATGAATGGGCAGGTCAGGGGGTACACAGGGTGTGGTGAGCACAAAAGGGTCCTGTCTTTCTGTTTTTCCCTAGTCAGACCCCCAATGAGTCAACCTGAAACCCCCTCAGTGCCCATGGGGGGACAAGAGAGAAAGGGTATCCTGGTTTTGAGAATTCTCTTGCTTGGAGCATTTTGAGCTGGGTAACATGGGGGCATGGGGAGTGGACAAGAGGGTTGTGGTGCTGGGCCTCACCATGGCAATGAACCTGCCGATGAAGCGAAAGTAGGTGAGGTGGTCGGGGTTGATGGAGGAAGCAGGGTTGATCTGCAGGCAGTAATTGTTCTTCCCGGCATACTCGAAGAGACAGTACATGGGGTTGAGCACCTCATGGGATAGGAGGAAGAACCACTCCCTGGGGGAAGAGAAATGCACTGGTGGGTTGGAGCTCACAGACCAGCTGCCTGCAGAGCCTCCAGGTGGGACTAAAGATGAGGTGTGCACAGGTGGTTAACGCCACTTACGCCAGGCAGTTCTGGGGCACAATCTGGAAAGACCCACATGGGGCTTGCGGGCTCCAGGTGCTGCCTCCTGGGACATCACCCCAAGTTCCAGGGCCTAGCATAGTAGCATCCACTGTTTAGGGCTTGGACATTGTTGAAAGCAGCCACAAAGTGTGTGGCAGGTCTATTTTCTGCTACCCCATGTGAGCTGTCTTGAGATATACCAACACCCTGTCATCCCTTTCCTAAGCCTCACCCGGTATTCTGGAGGACCAGCCCCCCATGTGTCTCCGAATGCAAAGTGTCCGCCCGAATCTACCACAGCTCTCACTGTCCCGGCCTAGGCCCCTTTTATGTACTTCGCTGAGCTTGCCCCCACCCAGCCACTCTCCATGCCCTAGGTACAAGCTTCGAGCCACACACTGGGGCCCTTTGGGGCTTGAACTAAAAGAGCAGGGTACCCCACGGTGCCTTTGGCTGGCAGACGAGGAGTCGGTGAACGCAGAGAGTGCCCCAGTATCCTGTCCGTGGTTCTACCCTGTGGTAGAACAGCATGACGTAACCTACCATAGGGTAAAACCACTGGCAGGACACAGAGAGACAGACACGCACAGGCGGGCCGCACCAGAAGCCACCACGCAGCTGCAGGTCACCAGGCCACCAAGGGGACAGAGCGGCCCCACCACAGCCAGCGGCCCCGGAGCAAGAGGCCAGAAGCAAGTGAGCCGGTCACCAAGTGAGGTGCCGCCCCACAGCGTGAGAGGATAGGCATGGCACCAGGAGGGCTGGGGGCTCCCCACTCTGCAGCAGCCTTGGGGCTGTGAACCCAGCAGGGTGTGGAGACAGGCATGAGCGAGGACATGAGCACACCTGAGACTCTTTGCCCGATGCTGAGTATATCACTGAGCACTAGGATCGAGGCCTCTTGCTGTGACTATGATATGACTCACACACATCAGTTGCCCAAAGCCTCGTGTACCCCAAATCAAGGGGAAGAGACTCCCTCCAGTTGGGCCCCCAAGGACAATCTCAGCCTCGGCCCTGAACTTGGTGCAGGGAAAGGGCAAGGTAGCAGCTGAAGGGAGTCACTGTCCTGCACCTCTTTCCTGGAGTTCTCTGAAACCTGCACACTGAGGGGTGGTGCCTGAACCTGCCCGGGGGAGGTTTTGGGACACCTGGCTCACCTAGCGATGCCCCCGTAGTCTAGGCCCTCCTCGCCACGCATGATGATGTACAGGCGGCGGCGCAGGTCATAGGGCTTCATGTTCATGATCTGAGGGAGACAGAGTGTCTGAGGAAAGGGCACTGGGGTGGGGGTACTGGGGCAGGGGACAGAGACAGGATTGGGGGAGGACACTGCGCTGTGGCCGCTCTGACCTGCTGGAAAGAATCCTCAAAGAGTGTCTGTCTGGACACGCTGACCTTCACGTGGCTAGGGAGGGCGTTGGACTGGAGAGAGAAGACCCCGAATCAGGAAGGGTCCAGGGAGGGGGGCTGGCCCATCCACTCTTCCTTCATATGACCAGGCTCCCTTGTCCCGAGGTGGTGGGGAGCTGATGGTAAGGCAAACGCCCGAGGGAGCCCTGATCCACACTCACGTGGCAGAGGAAACGGAACTGGTGATACTTCCATCGGAAGCTGCGGTCATAGGCACCAGGGGACCCTTGCTTGGTTCTGCAAAGAACAAAGATGGGCTGGGACCAGGGCTAGGTGCTGGCCCTAGGGAAAATTAATGCCAACTGTGTCCAGAACAGAGAAAGGTTGAGACAGCCATGAAGAGCTGCTGCAGGTCAGAGGTGCCCAGAGAAACAGATGACGGGGGGTGGGGGCACTACCCAGGGATTCATTCCCAGTCCCTCCTCCCTGAGCGCACTCTATCAGTCACTGGGGGTCATGAGGGGAGGGCCCTTACCCGGACTCGAAGCCCGGTCGCGGGTCCTTGAAGGTGGTGGTGCGGGTGTTGTGATCCACAAAGTAGCGCACGCCCTCACTGGTATACTTCATCTCCCAGCCGGGGGGCAGTGCCGGCTCCTGGATCATCCTAGATATTGAAACCAGATCAGGATGGCCCCGAAGTGCTGTTTCCTAGGCTTTCCCTTGGCCTTGCAGGGGCTTCACAGGTGGGGAGAAAAGGAAAAGCACCCAACACCCCCACAAACACATACCCTGTAAAGTCCGGGAACAGTCCTACCCACCACAGAGAGGTCGCTGGATCAATTCCCTACCCCACCTCACCCCCCTCTTCTGAGGCCCCAAGACTGCCTTTGGGGAGGCAGTGGGGACAGGGTGTGGCTCCACCTCCTAAAGCCGCTGCAGCCTCATTCTCAGCAGCACTGAGGGCAGTCACACTTGTACCCGGCTGCTCTATGCGGCCGGCAAGCAAAGGCACTGGGGTGTGTTTCAGGGTCGCATATGCTTACCCCTGGGTGCGGGGGTCCTCCCACTGGGTGGTGCGTGTGTTGTGGTTCACGTAATACACCCGGCCATTGTCCTGTCTCTTCTCTGCGGGGAGAGATGGTCACCATAAAATATCGGCTGCAGGCTCTCCACTTCCACCCCTGCTCTGAGAGAAGCTGACCCCCCCCCCCCATGCAGTCCCCCCTCACCCTCTTGGGAGTCTGTGTTTGTGGCAAGAAGGACAAAGGGGCCCTCTCGCTGCGGGGGAGGGATGGACACGCCTGCAACTCCTCAAACTAAGCTCTGGGAGGTTGGGGGGAAGGGGGCAGCGTGGCTGCACTGTGGGCACAGCCCCACTGAAACTGGAGGCGTAATTGCATCCAGCTGCCCGCACAGGAGGGTCCGGCCCCACTCCTACAAACAAGCGCGCAGTTCACGCAGTTCTCTGGGGACTGCCCTGTCAATGGCTGGGGGCTCGGCCCCACTCCTGAAGCAGACGAAGCCTCCACCTTTTCTTTTTCTCCAACCCACAGCAAAGCTTGGGTCCAGACTCACAATGCAGTCTGACCTGTGCGCTGCCATGTGCAAATTAAGCCCAGAGGCTGGGGGAAACAAAGTCTGTCTGAGTCCGACACCTCGGCCGCCCAGACACGTGTTCTCAGCCCCGGCATCTGTTCTCTGGCCTGTTCCTGCCCATGCAATGGGGCTGGTGCTGTGAGTGAGGGGGAGTAAGGTGCTCAAGGGGACAAGTCTGAGCTGCTGGGCAGACCTGGTTTTCAGTGGCAGCCTGAGGTTTTCGGGACAGTGCCAAGCTGGATAGGACAGGGTCACTCCCTGTCAGTCCCTGCCAGGTCTACCTGCAGACCTCAAAGATGTGGGTTGGCCCCTTGTACTGGGTGGGGAAGATCCCCTCCTTGTGCAAGAAGCCAAGAGCCAAGGCAGGCACTGGCCCAGCCCTTCCCTGCACTGCCCAGGCCTAAGGTTCCTCTGCCATCAGGGAAAGCATCAGGACACAGACAGGGGAGGGGAGAGTGTCCTACGCCAGGCACCAGCAAGGCAGAAGCAGCAGCTACAGTAATCTGTGGGCAGGCAAGAGGCTTCCAGTCCAGAAACTTCTGCTCTGAACTAGATCCTGGGCAAAACTGTGCTGCCAACAGCCAGTCAGAGCCAACCACAAGTTGGGGGACCATCCAGCTGGTTTGAGGACCTGTGCCCCAGACCCTGGTACGGCTCAAACCCTCGGGGCTATGCTATGCTAAACAATTTTCGAGTAGTAGGGACTGAGACGTTCCAGAGTTAGCACCAGTCTGGCCCCGTTTAAGGCAAAAGAGGACACAAGGGCCAGGATCAGGGATGTCTGGAGCAGTGTGTTCAAAGCTGGAGATCCCTGACATGGGGGGCCAGGGTGGGACCCCTGGGTTTGCCATTCTCTCTGTTCCTACCCACTTTGGGGTGGCCAAGATATAGCCCAGAGACTCTGACCAGGACAGTGCCCTGGAGGTCCAGTTCTGTCTCAATTTCTAGCCTTTGTGTTTTCTAACCCCTCCCTGGGCCCTCTCATCATGACCCTCACCATCTGCCCCGACTTGCTGACTGAAGAGAAACAGTAACCAGTCACCCAACTGCAAGGGCCCAAAGTGACCAGGGATACCTGCTGACATCAGATAATGTGTTGCCATAGACTATCATTAAAGAGACAACGTCCCCTGCTGCTCCAGCCCTGGGTCAATACTCTTGCTTGTCCAGTACTGAGAGACCTGAGCATCTCCTAGCTCAGGGGGGACCCCATCTCTCACCCCACTGGCAGAGCCTTGGAAGGTAAAGTACATAGGGGCCTTGGAATGCAGCAGCAATAATGTAAGTGACACCTGCAACCTGGTAAACGAGTAGCTGGATCTACAGAGTAGATTGAGCCCAGAGGCTGTCCTTTCTGGGGACCATCCGGTCCCATGTGAACCTTCCTGCTAACACCACCAAACTAGCACTAACAGCCCCCTGCCAGCCCACCCAACTGACCCATGCTTCCTCCACTCTTGCCCCCCTACTCCATAAATGCTGCCTCCACAAGTAGCACTGGGGTTGCGAGCACAACACCCTGGAAAGTCCATCGCTGACCCGGGGGTCACAGGGGTCCATCCCGCTAACATGCTAACATCCTGCTAATGGAATGTACATTCCAAGAACTAGGTGGTTATCCCAGAGACCCAGGGAAAATGTATAGCCAGAGCCTTTGCAGCCTGTGTCCTGATCTGCCTCTCTGTGGCCCCAAGTAAGGGCAGAGCATCGGCTACAGAATAGAGTTGAACTAAGGTAGCTCCTTCAGAGCACATGGCGTCGGACCTGCAACAGGCTGCAGACAGGCACCACGGTCATCAGGGATGCCCAGACCCCAAGGACCATCTGATGTGTAGTGGGTTCTTCCAGCCTGTTGCTTGCCCTCCTTCAGATCTGGTATGGCTATGAGGACAGTTACTCTACCCACATGCAGCCCCATCACCTGCAATGGGTCCAGCAGGACACCCCAAATAGCAGCTGAATAGCAGCTGAAGAGGAAAGCAAGGTAGAGGTAGAGCATGTGGTACTTACCCCAGCCTGGAGGGAGAGGGCCCAGAGGGTCCTGGTCGACGGGCACATTGGAGGACTAGACAGGAGAGATAGCAGAGCACGGAGGTTAGGAGAACGGACAGGCCAAACCAACAGGGATGGGTGCTGCTCATATGCCTGGGCACAGGACATGAAGGAGCCCGGATGGCCTCTACACTGCTGTTCAAAAAGTGCTAGAGGTGGCAGGGATCCCCGTGGGGCACCCTAGGAAGGCAGCGGGCTGGCGGATATAGATAGCCGCCTTTGCCTGGCTCTCCAGCTCCAGCGGCCAAGGAGACTGAAATCACCGCCACCTCCAACTTTCTCCAAGAACCACACACGGGAGGGGAAAAAATATCGCAGGCCTTTCCAATGAAATCATTCCCACAAGCCCTGCCCACGCCCAGTGCTTCCTGGCTGGGGGGCTGGGCCCTCCCTGGGCTGGGGGTGCGGGAGAGGGAGCCGGCAGCAGCGGTGTGCGGGCAGCCCACACTGAGGGCACATTCATGGCCCAGGCCCCTCACCTCCCCCAGGAATGTTTGACTTCCCCTCACAAAGCACCTTTCTTCTCTGCCTGAACCTGAAGTTGTGCAGTGTCCAGGGGTGCCTGTCTGTAGAGGTGGCGGCGAAGGAACAGGGGCGGCAGGATGGCGGTTGCGCCCAAGGCTTTGGGGTCACTGTTTACCTTAGGACCCCCCAACCCCCATACTCACTCAGCTGTGGGGTCCCCAGGGAGGGGCCCAGAGCGGTCATATCCTGCGGGGAAGGGGGTGCTGTCAGAAACAGTTAAGTTAAATAAAACAAGTATTGTTCAGTGTTGTCTGGCTGGCTGGCCACTTTTTTAGTGTGTGTGTGTATGTGCGTATATGTGTGTCTGGGTGTGTGATTTTTACTTCCTCACACATTTTTTACTTCACTTACTAAGATGGAACCGATAGATCTGGGGACTGAGTTCTCAGCAGGCTCAGGGATGCCTGGCTGGGCAGTTCTAGGGGCCATGGGGCCACACACGGGCAGGAGGATGAATGGGGCTCAGTCTGGGCTTGAGTAAACACTGGGGTGGACTCTGCTGCCAAGTAGCAACCCCCTTTTCCACAGCCCTCCCTACACCCCCAGCCCACGAGACACAGACACTTTCTTTCCAAGGTGGCGGCACAGGCAATGCTTCCAAAGCAAATTCCGACAAAGACGTTTAAGTCTTGCAACTGGGGGTTCAACAGCAGCGGGAGATCTCCCCCCACACCCGCCTGCTAAGCTACGCCAAGGTGTGGAGGCTCCACTTGGGGTGATCAAACTCAAGGACATGCTCAGAACCTCCTTGATTCATGTGTGCATCTGTGTGGTGTCCGGTGTGTGACAGGCAAAAGGATGTCCCAGATTCTCAGAGACCGTCCTGGTGGGGATTTGGTTGTGCTGGGGAAGCTTGTAAAGCCCAAGTTTGAGGCAGGACAGAAGGAAGAGTAGAGGCTCAAGCATCCACTCTACCTCCAAAGGGCTGAGAGAAATATGGACACATCAGGGCAGGGAGGGAACCGAGTAGGTTCTGGGGGTCACACAGGGAAGGGCATAGAAGAGGCAGTGGAGACAGAAAAGGAAGAAGCGGTACTGGCTATGCAGCTTCAGGCCTTTTTCCAGAAGAAGCTTCAGGCGAAGGGGCATGAGGAAGCTCCATGTGGTCCCCACCGAGCTGTGACTTGAGGTGGGGGCACCCTATCTCCTTTCCAAACCAATAGACCTAAAGGTCTTTGTGGGCAGTGCACGGAACTAGAAACACGTATTTTTTCAGTCATTCTCTGCATCCTACTTCTTCCAAATACGTAGAAGCGAAGAGAAACATCCATGGAAGGGGTGGGGGCATATAGGAGACCCTATCCCATTAGAGAAGGACCTGCCCCTTCCTAGGGACACAGCAGAGCACTGGCTACTCAGGACATTCCTTCCCGGTGTCCACAACCAGAACCACCAGATGAGGAAGTGAGCGAAGCCAAGAAGAAATGAAAGCTCTCATCCCTGTGGGAAAACCCAGAGCTCCACGCCCCCCCTCGGCCCCCCCCCCAACACATCGGGCCTGTAACAAGCAGGCCAGCAGCCCCTTCTCTTCCAGCCAGGGCCCTTGAGACAGGGAGACCGCAGGGCAACAGGGCAGTGGTCCCCTCTTACCCCCGCGTCTCCCTCCTGCTTAGGAACCCAGGTGAGCACCAGACTCACTCTCTTGCTATACTGCTGGGCTGGGAGATGTGGGGTACAGGCCTGGAGCCAGGCAGCCCACGTGAGCGAGGTTACATCTCCTGGGATCAACACAAGGCCTGCCAGGAATATTTTAAGACACAAACTCAGAAATAAAGAAAGAACGTCTAGCAAATGCCACCAAGGCTCCCAGGAGGCCCCAAGACTGAGCTATGGAAGGCAAGTCCCTTTCCCACTGGGCTCCGGCCACAGGTTCCCCCCATGGTGGGGGGAGGAGGTCTTCCTCGCTCTGGCTTCTATGCTGCAGGAGTCCCAGAGAGAGCAGTTCTCATCCAGAGGGATGGAGTAGGAAAGGGAAAGGGATTGGGCTGAGAGGAGCACTGCTGGGATGTCCTATGCCAGAAGTCCTCTGTGCACCAGAGGGTGGAGGGTCACTGCCCAGGGCAAACACTAGGATGGACACAAAGATGCCAGACAAGCAGGGCACAAGCAGGGAGCAGTAGGGAGGGGGGAGAGCTAGAATGAAGAAGACAGAAGAAACAAAAAAGGATCTGCATTGAGCAGTCTATAGAAGGGGTCCCTTGCTTTCAGCTGTGGGCCCCATTTCAGGATCTTCGTAGGGAGGAAGGGCCAAGTCTCAGCCTGGGCCCAGCAGCAGCAGCAGAAGGGAGGAAGTAGCATAGTGTCAGCACAGGTCAAACCCTGGCCCTGGGCCAACCCCCAGAATAAGCGTCTGAAAGCGGCTCTTTCTGGAACCAAGACATGGCACCACAGCAGACAAGACAGGTGGCCCTAAGCCAGAGGGTGGGAACGCAACAGCCAGACATGGGAAGCAGACCTGGAAAGAGTCCTGCTAGACCTTTCCATGGGCGGACCCCTCCACAGAGGACCCCAAACGACCAGAGCCCAGCCAAGTTGGGAGAAGCACATCAGAGCACTCTGAGAAAGGCACTCTTTAGCTTTTTCTTCCTGCATGTAGAGCCTCTGCAGGCCCTGGAGCAATGTGGCCCCAAGAGAGATGTGAGGAGAGTATTGGGCAGGAAAGTTCATACATCAAACACCACCACTGGCTGCAACCATGCAGGTCGGGAAAGGGAAGAAAAGACTCCACTCAAGATATTGGAGGGGGAGGGCTGTTGGGTCACACCGGCACCACTCAGGGATTACTCCTGGCTCTGCGCTCAGGAATCGCTCCTAGCAGACTCAGGGAACCAAATGGGATGCCAGGAATTGAACTGGGGTCCTTCCTGGTTTGGCTGCATGCAAAGCAAATGCCCTATGGCCTCAAGATTTTTTTGAGAAGTTGGTGGATGAGTGGGAAGATCAAACCATGTGAGACCTCCAAAATGTGTCCTTATCTCTAAGTCATAGGACAAAGCCTAGCCAGTGCCCACCAGGATTAAATGTCAGGGGCCAGTTCAGACCTCACCCCCAATGTGCTTGCTACAGGGTCCTGCTGCATGCACAAGGTGCCCTGAGAAAATGTCATCAACTGGGGTCCAACTGGGCATCCGCCCTCTCCTGACCAAAGAGGCTGTATGGCTGTGCCCCCATCCCTACCTCCACCAGCCAGTTGGGAAGCTCTAGGATGGAGACAGGAAGGTAGGCTGGGGAAGTTCCCAAAGGGCAACAGGGATGGGAAACTGTATGTCCATCAGAGCCCCTGGCTTCTGGACTAGAAGCTTAAGAGTGCAAAAAGATTGAACTATAGAAAAGGATGAGCCAGGTACAAAAAACGGTAGTGGCAAACCAAAACAAAAGATGCCCTGCATCTATAAACCTGCCACTGCACTGCTCCAGGAATGATGGCATGACAGTGATATTCAGAGACTGCCCGGTGGTGGAGCAAGAGACACAGACTGAGGGAGAAAGGCAGAAGAGATGGGCTCAGAAACTCCCCTCCCCATCCTATGTATAGTAGCAGCTCAAGCCCAGGCCTGTGGCTTCTGCACATATTTACAGGCTTTCCAAGGATCCAGCTTCAGCTGCGGTTATCTGGCCCTCAGGGGGGTTGCACATATAAAAGGAGCCACAGTCAGGAAACCACTGAGCATGCTACATGCCAATAAATCTTTCTTTACAGGACTGAGCAAGAGCTGGCTCAGTTTGAGGACCCCAGAATGCTGAGCCTTGATCTAGAACAGCATTGCACATGGCCTCTAGAGGATCCCAAGATATTCTAAGGAAATATGGGTATAAGCAGGCCACAGCAGATTTGTTCCAACTGGCAGAATAGAGTGGAGTGGAGTGTCTCAGGGAAGAATCAAAGTCTTCAAGATGAGAAAAATGGTTCTTTTTGTTTTGTTTTGTTTTGTTTGGAGGGTACACACCAGTGGCACTCAGGAGTTAAACTCCTGGCTCTGCATTCAGAAATCACTCCTCGAAGGCTCGGGGGAACATATGGGCTACCGAGGATCAAACCCGGGCCTGTCCCAAATCGGCTGCATGCCCTACAGCTTTGCTATCACTTTGGCCTCGAGAAACACGGTTTTACATGAACCTTCAAGGTCTCTCCATTTCTGCAAATCTCTCAAATGTAGGAAAGAAGAAAACTCAAGGGCATGGAGGTAGGGCATTTGCTTTGCATGCAGAAGGATGGTGGTTCGAATCTCGGCATCTCATATGGTCCCCCGAGTGCCTGCCGGGAGCGATTTCTGAGCACAGAGCCAGGAGTAGTAACCCCTGAGTACTGCCGGGTGTGACCTCCTCCCCCCAAAAAAGAAGAAAAATAAAAAACAGCAACAGGAAGAGAACGAAGAGGGCTGCTCTGCCTAGATAAGTTGGAATGCAAGGGGAGGGAGGGCACCCTCTAGCCTCCAGGGTTCAAGGTGAGTGACTGACTTGTGTGGAGAGAAAAGGGCTTTGGTGAGGGAGATAGCGCACTCCCTCTCACACAGGTGCTTGCAAAGAAAATGTGAAATTTCACTGCAGTGGGTGAAATGTCCTGGCTCACTGGGCTGTCCTTTCCAGCCTCTGTCATCCCCATGAGCTCAAGGGGCAGCGCAACACTCTTCAGTTCTCACCTGGTAGAGGAATCTTTGGCTGAAGTGTTGCATGGCCCCCTGCAGCTGGCTGCGCTGTGATTGCCACTGCTCGTAGTTACGCACGTACTCAGCTGTGGGCCGCTGCCAGGTGGTGGTCCTCGTGTTGTGATCCACATAATAGAACCTGCCGCGGGGGTCAGTGCGCTTCTCCCAGCTAAAAGCAGGAAGTGTAGAATGAGTCTAGAGACCCCCTCCTCCATATATGCCCTCAAACTCCAGAGACAGCTTAGGAAGGTTTGTCCCTGGGAGGGGAACACATGGGGCATTTAGCCCAGGAGTGTGGCTGCTCCCAAGAGGCAAATCCATGCCAGACACAGAAACTTCCAAGGGCTCAGGGATAAAAATGAACATTTGTAATAGTTACAGCAACCAACAACCCCTCCTTAATGTCAGTTCTTAATTGCCATGGCAGTGGTTCAGGTAGCTCTGGGGAAGAACCTTCTCTCCATCCCAAAGATGGGATACAGGAGAGCTAAGAATGGATCACATAACCCATAATAAGTCAATCAGGATGAATCTTGGGGCTTTCACTAGGAATTCTGGAAAGCATGACAGTGTACCTGGGTGCTGCCATCCTGAACTCAAGACCATATGCAATAGGCCCAGTGAATGACAAAGAAGAAAAACTGTGGAAATTTGAGGTAATGGGGAAGCCAGCTCTTCAGTAGTATTACTGAACCATTATATTCGGTTTCACTTAAAGCAGGGTATCTATGCCTAGAATTTTCAGTTACATCAATTGGTTTAATTCTGTACCTTATTTAAACCAATATGAAACCCAATTTGTGGGGCCGGGCGGTGGCGCTGGAGATAAGGTGCCTGCACTAATCTAGGACGGACCGCGGTTCGATCCCCCGGTTCCCCATATGGTCCCCCGTGACTGCCAGGTCTGAGCGAATAGCTAGGAGTAACCCCTGAGCGTCACCGGGTGTGGCCCAAAAACCAAAAAAAAAAAAAAAAAAAAAAAAACACTCCAATTTGTGTTACTTGCAACTGAACTTTTCCTGAAAGTGAAAGCATGTTGCATGGCCCAGTGAAAAAGAGTTGGTCCAAAAAAAAAAAAAAGAGTTGATCCAGATAATAGAACAGAAGGAAGTACCTCAGTACCTCATTCACTCTCATTGAGGAAGCAACCTTTCCTGGTTCTAATCCATCCCCAGACAAGACTTAATTCTAGCCGGTGAGAAAATTCTCTCAGTTGTGCTGACAGGTGTAACTTGATTCTCTCTCTCTCTCTCTCTCTCTCTCTCTCTCTCTCTCTCTCTCTCTCTCTCTCTCTCTTCTCTCTCTCACACGTATGCATGGAAGAGTAATAAAAAAAACAGAAAAATCTGTGGGGCAAGGGAAATATTTACATTTTGAAGGGGAGTGAAATATATGAATTGAATTTATGCACTTGTCAAAACTCAGCATACTATCTGTCTGAAATCTGTACAATTTATTCTGAATAAATTACACTTCAACTAAAAAAAATACATAGAATCCAATTAAGCATCCTCTTACAACTATCAGTTTATAGGAAGGAAAAGGGCTAGGAGGACATTTCTGGAGTTGATTTTTAGTGTTAGAGTAGAACATGAAGCCACAATCACACTAGAATCCAAGAAATTCTACAAATAAATAAATAAATAAATAAATAAATAAATAAACAAACAACAGTCCGGGCAATTCAGAGGTTCTGAGACACCTGGGAGACAAGTCAATCTAAAGCAATGAGTTTGAGTCTGACTGAAACAAATCAAATGTAAAAACACTTTTATGAAAAATGGGGAAAATGAAACGTGGACTAGGTTTGATAATGAAATAAGGCAATATTTTTAATCTTGTTTGATGGGATAATGATACCCTGGCTAAAACAAACTCACTTACGACTTTTCCCCCTATGAAGAAGTCTGTGTTTTCTCCTAAACATGTGTTTCTCTTTCTCTCTTCTCACATTTCTCTAAATAAATTTCTTTCAATAAAACTACTTAAAAAAACTCATGTTAGAGAAATATCTGATGTGTTTATGGACCTTCTGCTCTGGTTAAAAGAGAGAATGTTGGAATTTGCTTTAAAATTCATTGCTCCCTCCTCTAAAGTGTGAGAAAGCTGCTGAAAGATAATATTTATTAGTTCAGTCTCTCAAATTCAATATATGCTTGAAACTCTCCAGTATCTATATGAAAGGAAGGAGAAAGGTTTTTGGTGATGCAAGGCTTTTTATGTCATGGTCTCCAATTTTTTCACGATGCCCAATTCCTCTCAAATCTTTTGGTGGGAGGAAGAGAAGATTGGGGAGGACCTGGGCCATACCCAGTGGTGCTCAGGACTTACTTCTGGCTCTGTGTTCAAGAATGCCTCTTTGAGGTGCTGAAAAACCACATGTGAGGAGCAAACTGGGCTTAGTCATGTGTAGGGCAAGTGCCCTACCCAGTGTACTCTCTCTTCAGCCCTCCTCCAAATCTTTGAGGATGTGAATTATCATTCCATCATTCTTGTCAATGCTTTTGCCAGCTCCCTACTCTGTTTTCCCCAAATCCCATTTGCTCTGTCTGCTGGTTCACACTGAAAAGTCAAACATGGTTCCTCATCAGCTACACCGGGAGAAGATCCCGAAATATCACCATCTGCAGCTCCTTCTCTCCAGCAAACATCCTCCCACCTTGGCTCCAAGATAGTCTCCCATACCCTCTTTTCCTGAATTCAACCCTATCTTCAGCATCCCTCCATTCCCCTCCCTTTCTTTTCCCTTCCCTTCTCTCCTCTCTCTTTCATTTTCCCCACTTCTGTCTCCACCCTTCTTTCTCTCTCCTTTGCTCCCTTTCTTTCCCTCCCTCCCCACTCTCTTTGTTCCCTTGCCTTTCCTTTATTGTGGCTGCTGTTGCCAAGTCTGGGGAGAGGGGTCATCACACACTTTGCTGTGGCGTTCACAGGGTCACACATTTGTTTATGGTATGTTAGAAGTTATACTTGTGCAGTGAGGTTGTAATGACAGAGTTAATGATCACATTGGACAGTGTGTAGCAGTGTGTGTTCAACAGAGGTAAATTTGAAGACATGCATGCCGTGTGGGCACTCCTCCACAGAGCCAGCCCATTTTCAACCGAATCGAATGTTTAGCTTGGGGCTAATCCTGGCAGTGTGCTGGGCTCAAACCTTAGCCCTTTACATACAAAGCATGTGTATACACCCTTTGAGCCATCTTCCTAAGTCCTAAATGAAAGTTTTAGTCTCAAAATACACAAACAAATACACACACACACACACAATTTGTGTAGCTCTGGGGAGCCTTAGGACCACATAGCCGCTGATATCTCTGGGACCCACTTCTCTTCTACTCCTTGGTCTCTGAGAGACTGCACTTGGTTCTGACACTTTATTGCCATTTGAGCGGGGGTTCAAGGAGGACCATGCATTGAGGTAACTGTGTCTCCTCTGCACTGGCAGGGTTCAGAACTGCGACAGTACCTCTGAGCCTGGGAATGGCCCATAGCCACTTAACACAAAGCAGGATGGAGGCCTGGGTGGCCTTGGCATGCCTAGTCCCAGGACCAAGCTGGGCATGCTTTAAATGTCCCTATTTCCACAACCTTCCCTTGCAGGGGCCATGCTTCCTGCAAACTCTTCAGCACAGACTTCACATTCCTTTTGGGGAACCCTGCTCCCCAACTCTGGAGGACCCTCTTCTTACTCAAGTATGGCCCACAGCTACATTCAGTAATGGGAAGGAAATACTATTAAGATACTGGTGCTTTCATTTTCAACCAGTGAATAACTGTTTGGAAATATAAGGTGGAAAATGAAGAGAATGACGTGATATTGAGGGTTTGCTCAGACTGAAGCAGGAGGGGGGGGCCAAGGAGGGACAAGTAAGGATTAGAATCAGGAACGACATTGTTTTTCCTCTGAGCAACAATCTGTGCAGGACAGCGTACACTGGTTGGAGTTGGATTCAAGCCCCTATGCTGCAAAAGTCAAAACACAAGAAACTTGAATGCACATTTGGGGCCCTGCGGTCTCTGACACAACCTCACAGCTCCACTGTGGGACCTAGCAGGTGCAAACATGGGTGGGGCTAAAGTGCAGAGAAACACGAGTCACCAAAACAGCCCCTCAGTGCTCTCTTCGGCAGCACAGACTCAAAACAGCCCCTGTGGGACTAGACACAGGCTAGTCGCTCTTCAAGCTCTGGTTGGGTTTTCTAGAGAAGATTCTCACAATTGCACACCCTTTTCTTCTTATTTTCCTTCCTTCCTTTTCTTCCTTCTTTCCTCCTCTTCCTTCTGTTCTCTTCCTTCCTTTCTTCTTTTCATTTCTTCCCTCTCTCCTCTCCCTTCTTTCCTTTATTCCTTCTTACCCTCCTTCATTCCTGTTTTTCCAGGTAACCACACCCAGCAGTGCTCAGGAATCACTTCTGGCAAGGCTCAGGGGACCATATGGGGAGCCAGGGATCCAACTCAAGTTAGCTGTGCGCAAGGCAAGAGCCTCATCCATTCATCTCTCTGGCCACTATTGTACACTTTTGCTTGTTTGTTTTGGGGTTAAACCCAGCAGCACTCAGAGTTTACTCCTGGTTCTGTGCTCAGAAATCATTCCTGGCAAGCTCAGGGGACCATATGGGGTGCCAGGAATTGAACCACTTTCTGTCCTGGGTCGGCCACGTGCAAGACAAGCACCCTACCACTATGCTATCTCTCTAGCCCCAATTGTAAACTTTGTTGAAAAAGTTCCACAATATGAAGTTTTCCACTACATCCATAATCAAACTTTGATGTTTCCCCCTGTAAACTCATTGGTCAGCAAGTGGAAGGCTAGAGCAGTGGGGAGGCTGACAGCTCTGCACAGAGCCTGAGGCCAAGCCCAGCCCTAGCAACGCCACAGGGCCAGGAGCCACAGAGTGCGCTTGGAACACCCCTGCTGGGATTCTGGGCTCTGCCCCCTCCTGACACTGGGGCAGGCAGGATCGAGCCCCCCTCGTGGCTGCTCTTCTGGGAGAGACTCATTCCCAAGAGCAGAAAAGCACATGGGTCTCGGAGACACACAAGCATGAAAGAACTTTCTGTCCATGGCAGAATGTACTTAAGAGACTCGTCTCTCTTCTGCTAGGCTGGATAACTCGACTGGTTCTCAGGGCAGCAGCAGTCCATGGCAGCCCAGGGAAGATGGACATGGGGAGCCGTGAGTCTATCAACAAAAACCCTTGCTCTCCTGCATCTCCATATTCCCACCCAAAGTCCTAGGAGGCCTAGGAAAGTGGGAGCAGAATTCAGGCACAGGCAGCCAGGAAAAGTAAGTGTCCTCGAATGCTGCCACTCTACAGAAGTAGAAAAACCAGCCCCCTTGGGCTGAAAGTCAGTATAGCGGGCATGATACTTGCCTTCACACAGATGACCCAGGTTCGATTCCCCTGCACCCCATATGGTCACCCAAGTACTGCTAAGAGTGATTCCTGAGTACAGAGCCAATGGTGACCGCTGAGTATCATTGGACTTAATAACAACAACAGGGGATGGAGTGATAACATAGCGGTAGAGTGTTTGACTTGAAATGCAGCCAACCCAGGACAGACCCAGGTTTAATCCCCGGCATCCCATGTGGTCCCCGAGCCTGCCAAGAGCGATTTCTGAGTGCAGAGCCAGGAGTGACCCCTGAGTACTGCGGGTATGGTCCAAAAATCAAAAAACAAAGACAACAACAACAACAAAAACCAGGCCCCCAATTGGGGGTCCCTAGAGGCGAAATGAATGAAGGCCTCAATGGATTTGCAGCCTGCTCTACTCTTTCCTCCAGGCCCCCAAGATTGACTGGGACAGCTTTCAATTCCACCTTGAAATGCACCTGCACTCTATCCCAGGCCAATACAGATGCTAAGGAAAGGAGAAAAAAGGAAAGAAAAGGCAAGAAGAGCGAGAAGGGACAGGGGCATAGCCTTACCCTGGAGGGAGAGGTCGCTCCCAGGTGGTGGTCTTGGTGTTGTGGTCCACATAGTAGACACGCCCATTGGGCAGTTCTCGCTGCTCCCATCTGCAAAGGAGTCAGAAAGAGTATGAGCCAATGCTGAGAGGCAGAAACTGGGTAAGAAGAGAGCACCCCACTCCTGATGTGGGTTGGGAGGAAACAGTAGAGATGCCCACAAGTCCCATCCTAGGGTCCTCTGGCCCCCAAATGTATGTCCTGAGAACCCCAAACCAGGCCCCTCCGTCTAGGACTTGGGTGCTGGGTGACATCCATCACTGTACATCCTCAACAGTCCCAATGAACCCTCTTTGAAGAAGCTTTCCTGAATAGGTGTCTCTGGCCCATTTGGGGTTTGAGACATGCTCAGGAGTGCAAATTATACACACAATATGCACATGGCAGTGGAAATCACAAGTCATTCCAGAGGCTAAGGAATGCCACCTACATTTTATCCCAGACCCTTCCAGCCTTCTTAACCTCTGCTCCTTCTTTTTTTGTTTGTTTGTTTGTTTGTTTGTTTGTTTGTTTTTTGTTTTGGGGCCACAACCAGCAGCGCACAGGGGTTGCTCCTGGCTATCTGTTCAGAAATAGCTCCTGGCAGGCTCAGGGAACCATATGGGACGCCGGGATTCAAACCAACCACCTAAGGTCCTGGATCGACTGCATGCAAGGCAAACATCTCTGTGCTATCTCTCTGGCCCCTGCTCCTTCATTTGTCGTTTTTACCTTGTTTTGCTTTTGCTTTGGGGTCACACCCAATGGTGCTTAGGCTAACATAAGGGATGACAGGACCATATGTACCAGACCACAAGCAAGGTCAATAGCCTACCTACTGTGTTATTGCTCTGGCCCCCTCTGCTCTTTCTTAAAGCCACCAAGTCAGCCAACAACCCCTGTTCTCTATTTGTTTTAGAATCACAGAATTTCTTAGAAATTTGGGTGGAATGAGAAACCCAGCACTCGATTATTTGTCAATGGTTCTACCTAAGCCTACATATATATCAGCATGAGATCGAGATGCAAAGGAAGATTCTAAAGGAAAACAAGCCAGGTAGCAGATGGGCCTAGAGAACACTGAGGATCACTCAGCCCTCACCCCACTGACTCAGCAATGATGCAAGATGAGAGGATCTATATGTGCCTTAAAGGCCATCACATAACACAGGATCCATCAGTCCTCTTAGCCCTGTACACTCACTTTATTTGTTTTCAATCTCAGGGCACTACCTTGCCGGTGATCTTATTTTCAGGAAGCTGGTACAATTGGTTTTGTTGACATGTTTGACTTGAAAGTGCCAATGAGATGAGCTTTGTGTGGATGTTATTATATGGAAGGGCCATTATAACCCCATTCTGAAGCTTTTATAGCTGACCATGGGCTATGCCTGCCCAGCACCCTCTGGGGAAAATTCCCCTGGAAATTGGGAACCCCTCTTTACACCATTTATTCAATACTCTGATGCCTATAACCCTTGTTCCTACCACTACATTTGGGTTGTTACGATCCCTGTTTCTTCCCCATTTCACCTGTGTCAACTGCTCCATTGTCATTTCTAGATTTCTTTCATTTGTGTCACCAACAAAGCTCTGGATTGTCAGGCCCCTCATCCATTATTTTCCTCCTATCAGCCCCAAAGTTTGGATTTGGTGACTATGCAAAGTGCAGCCATTAGGAGAAAAACCCAGTAGAGCTAGAGAAAATAAAGGGCATAAAGACTGTGAAATATGTGATTCCCAGCCTGGCTGCCTGTTTTGGTCACAGTCAGTTCCATTCCATTACCCATAACCCTCGGAGTCCCATGGTACACTGTGTGCCAAGCAGCACCTTGAAAGCTGCTGCACAGGTGGAAGCACACGAGCGGCACATGAGACACACACAAGCACACGAGAGGCACCAGTACACATAGCACCATCTACACAGGACTCTGGGTTCCAGACTGGCCTTGTGCCACTCCAGCCCTTGCTCTCTAAAGTGGAAAATGGCACCCATGGAGAAGCAAGTTAGAAAGCTGAGTCCAGGGGCCAGAAAGATAGCATGGAGGTAAGGCATTTGCCTTGCATGCAGAAAGACACTGGTTCAAATCCTGGCATCCCATATGGTCCCCTGTGCCTTCCAGGGGCTATTTCTGAGCGTAGAGCCAGGAGTAACCCCTGAGCACTGCCGGATGTGAACCCCCCCCAAAAAAAAAAAAGAAAAGAAAGCTGAATCCGAAACCCTCACCAGGAAGTTCTGCCCTATGACGCTGGAAGGAAGACTGGAGGGGGGTGGGGAAGAGAGTCGGGATTTACAAGGAACCAAGACACAGTAGACAGGGGTAGGGGACCCTAACATGGCCCTTACATAGGCATCCAGGTAGGGGTTAGAGGAGCCCAAGCACTAGGAGGAGGAGGATTCTTGGACCCATCTCCATCACTGTCGCCCACTCTGACCACTGTCTACACCACTGGGGGGTTTATCTAGGGGGGAACCAGTGATGTCCAGAGACCCTATATTCCCAGCCCTCCAAAGGGATAAGCTCCTGGCTGAAGTATAGGGATCTACAAACCCATTTAACATCTCCAGACCTAGTTCCTAGCTCTGGGTATTAGACTCTGCCCATTAGATTCTTCCTTCCAGCTCACACAGGGAAGATCCTTGCAATTCATATTAATATTGTGGCCAAAATGGCTGTACTGTTCAGAGAGACAGTACAGCAAGCAGGACTCCTTCCTTGCACAGAGCCAACCTGGGTTTGATCCCTGAACGCCATATGGTCCCCCAAACCTTGCCATGTGTAACCCCTCAGCACACAGACAAGAGTAAGCCCTGAGTACTGCCAGGTGTGACACCAAAACAAAAAAGCCAGGGGAATGCAGCCTGAGTAAAACGGAAGATCTTCCCTTCCAGCTGTCATAAACAGCTGCTCTGGAGGTGGGGATCCAGCCAGGTATGGAGACTTGGTAATAGTGTACCTGCCTGTGTTGGGAGCCCCTGCGCTCCTTTTTTTTGGTTTTTGGGCCACACCCGGTGACGCTCAGGGGTTACTCCTGGCTATGCGCTCAAAAGTCGCTCCTGGCTTGGGGGACCATATGGGAAACCGGGGGATCGAGCCACGGTCTGTCCTAGGCTAGCGCAGGCAAGGCAGGCACCTTACCTCCAGCGCCACCGCCCCCCCCCCTTTTTTTTTCCTGCACTCCTTTGCAGTCAGTTAGCAGAGAAAAATCCCCTGACCTTCTCCAGAAGGTTAAATAATCTGGGAAGTCGCAGTATCACCAGAGAGCAGAAGGGGCTCAGTGGCAGCAGAGCATTTGCCTTGTACATGTAAGGCTGAGGTTTGGTCTCAGCACCACAAAAATAAAAGAAAGAATTAACTGGCCCCAGGAACTGGTCATGTGGAAGCACTTCAGCCAAGGTCATCTCGTTCATGGCAAGTCCTCGTTCACATAGCTATGTTCCATTCCCCTCATTCTGGAGTGTCCCCAGGTAGAGTATCTCCCCCACCTGGAGCCTCCCCTTCCCCCCCAATCAGGAAGAACCCACAAGTCAGTCCTTGTGCTTGACTGAGTGGAACAACAGGACTGTGTTGAGACCGTTTGAAGGTTAAGAGGGCAGAAACAGCTTTTTTTACTCTAGGAATTTTTTGTTAGTGGCAACTTTCATCTACTAAAGGGTCTCCACTCTCAGGTTCATCCATGCTTCATCAGTTGCAAAGGAAACCAAGAGGCATTTTCACCTGCAGACAGGAGGGCTCTGGGGGTTCTGAGTCCTGCTGGGGTGTGAAATGCCTCCTGCAGTAAGCCAGTGAGGATACAGGTGTGGGGTCCCCATGGGTGTGTACTCCAGAGTCACAACTCTTCCCTCACCTGGATGAACTCTGCCAGACCAGTCTCTGATGCCCACTGACCTGCCACCATCCAGGGAACCTCTGTGTTTTGCAAGCTCTCAACTGGCTTAGCTCAAAAAATAGTTGTCAGGGGTGACAGACTTTTCTTCTGTCGGGTATTTGTTTTGTTTTGGTTTTGGGTCACACCCAGTGGCAGTACTCAATGTTTACTCCCAGCTCTGTGCTCAGAAATCACCCGGGCAGACACAGGGAACCATATGGGATGCCGGGATTGAAACCACCATCTGTCCTGTGTTAGTTGCACGCAAGGCAAATGCCTTATCACTGTGCTATTGCTCCAGCCCTTCTGTCAGGTTTTTTCCTTTTAACTCCCTCCCCCTTTTCAAGATGAGATTCCTGCTCGGATTAAATGCCCAGGTGGGTGCTCCCTGATCCATGCCTGGCCTAGCTGCTTCCCTCAGAGAATCCAGTACCCCTCCTTACCCTGCGTGATGCCTCTGGATTCAAACCAACCTCTCCCCACCATTCAGGCTGCACAGCCGGCCACTTCTGGGCTCCTTTGTCCTCGGTCATTTCTGACCCACATAGATGAGGCCTTCTGACTGCCTCGGCTTGGTCTCTGCAGTGAGACCCTTTCATCTGCTTGGCCTGCCAGGGCTGAGCCAGGGCCCCTCTGAGCGCTCAGAGATGAAAAGGCTTTTTAAGGCGCCGTGTTCTGGCCACACAGGTCACCTCCTCCGCCACTCAACAGCTCTCTTTGATGCACTCGGGAACCATGTTCAAAGCCTCGAGCCTAACTCCAGTCCCTTCCCAACACATTGCTCCTTGGCCTTCTGTGAGCAGCATTCAGTAGGGCTATACACAACACAAGACTTTGTGCTTGAAGGTGCCCACAAAGGAGCCTCCCAGATCAATCCCTCCTGAGGGCTTTTTCCCCTCTCCTTTTGGTATCTGAGTTAACTTAGTTCCCCTGGGTCCTAAAAGCCCTGCATCCCACACTCCCAATATCACCCCTTCATCACAAGGCAAAACACCTCAACCCCATGATCAGGGTAATATTTGTCAACTTCTCCCCAGGACCATGAGGAAAAGCTAAAGCACATTGTTTCGTGGGAGGTTTCTCAAGAGTCTTTGGGAAATGAATTCCCAGTCCTTGGTCACAGGGGTTTAAGCTGCCATCCCAACCTCCCGATATACACAATTCCTGGGGAACTTCTGAACATGTTGGACAGAATCATGCACTCATAAAGTGCAAGATACAGTGGGAAGGTGAAGGTTGCAGGTTTGGATCTCGGTTAACATGGTTCTGGCAAATTATCCATCAACAGGCTCAATATTTACATGTTAGTGAAGCCACGGCGGCTCACCAGAGGCCATATCTGTTCTGCCACCACGGGACTCCTCCCCCAGCATCACAGGGTATGACCCATCACTCACCTCCAAAAAAGAGAAAACATTCTATCTCAGAAGTATTGAGGCAAACTTGAGTCACAAATTCTAACCTTTCTCCTCCCCACAAAAATAACAAGTTATACTGGCACCATTGTGTACCCACAGAAAAGATGATCTGCAGTTAAGAAACAAAGACCAAAGTTTAGAAAAGGGACCTGGAAGGTATGAGTTCTCTTAGTGGCTGTGCAGAAGTTCTGCTCCCCATAGGCAAAGTCACTTGAGATCTCTTGGTTTCTCTTGTGGGTCCCCATCATAAAGGGCCCAAATTCTATCCCTATACTTTGGCCACTTCCTGCACAAATCCAAACTTTCCAGGAGCATCTCGGAGCCCGACTGTAGGTGATGAGATGCTCCCCTGTCTTTAGGGTCTGGGTTTTCCTAAGTCTTGGGCACAACAGGGGAGGAATGGGGACTGGGTCCTCTCCCAACAACAGCCCTAAGCCGCAGATCTCCCCCTTAAATACCAAGACATTCACACAAACCCACTTTTCCAAATTGTTTTCTACCCTGCAATTCAAGCTGTACTGTCAGCACTAAGCTGTCAGCTCAGGGATCCCAGGTTAAGTCTGTTTTTCTGGGGGCCAGAGTGGTGGCACAGCAGTGGGGCATTTGCCTTGCATGCCGCTGATCTAGGGAGGACCGCCATTCGATCCCCTGGTGTCCCAAGTGGTCCCCCAAGCCAGAAGTGATTTCTGAGTGCATAGCCAGGAGTAACCCGAGTGTCACTGGGTATGGCCCAAAAATAAAAAATTGGGATGGGGCCAGTGAGATAGCACAGTGGTAGGACATTTGCCTTGCACACGCTAACCTAGGACAGACTGTGGTTCGATCCCCTGGCATCCCATATGGTCCCCCAAGCCAGGAGCAATTTTCGAGTACATAGGTAGGAATAACCTCTGGGTGTTACCGGGTGTGGCCCAAAAACAGAAAACCAAAAAAAAAGTCTGTTTTTCTTTTCCTTTCTACCTTAGAACAATCTTCTGAAAGCTTCAGAGGAATGTAAAGACATCAAAAGATTGGCTTTTGAATGAAATATTACTTGGCCCTAAAAAAGATAAAGTCAGAGCCAGAGTAATCGTACTCTGGGATAGGGAAAGGCATTTGTCTTGTAAGTGGCCCACACAGTTTAATTCATGGCATCCCAGGTGGTCCCCTGAGCAGCACCAGGAGTAATTCCTGAGTGTAGAGCCAGTAGTAACTCTTGATCCACACTGCCAGGTGTGGCCCAAAAACAAAAGAAAAGATAAAGTCATAAAGGGTCCTGGAGAGCATCATGTTGAGTAAAGGGAGAGGGGGCCAACACAGGATGATCTCTCTCATATGCAGGTTATAAAGAAACAATATGGTAGAACAATGATGCCAGAAGACAATGGGAGCAATGAGGACTGGGCTTCTGTAGGACCCTGAGGGGCTAGGGGACAAGATGGAGCAGGCAATGTCTCCAGTGAAGGAAAGCACTCAGCCAGGAGGAAGAAGAGATGTTGAAAGGTGGTAAAGATATAAGTATGAAACCCTGTTGACAGCAGTACCATAAAACACAGTGCAAAAATATGTGGGTGTATATATGTAAAGCACCGCTGTACAAGCAGAATGAAAAAAGGCAAATGAGGGTGGGAGACATTGGTGAAGGGAAGCACACTGGTGAAGGGACCCATGTTCAAACACTGTATACCTGAAACTCAATCAGGAATAACTCTAATTTCACAGTAGCTAATTTTTTTTAAATCAGCTTTTATAGAGTGAAGAGACAATTCCTGGAGATGGTGTTTATAGAAATACTTTTAAAATGTTTTGGCATAGAAAAGATTCCGTGGATGATTTGGCAATTTGGGGAGAGTTACTCTCATTTAAAAAAAAAATAGCTGGTGGGAGTAATATTGTGTCTATTCTTTCCAAATACACTTGGGCCATTTGGTTAAAACCTCTACTACATAAAAACCCTTTAACACTAGGAGATGACCAGTGTTTAAAATGGAGCTATATCCATTACAGAATGTTACAGCATCAGTGTAACTATATCTGTTATAAATTGTTTCCCAGAAATGTAGCTCTATCTTTTATAAAATGTTACCGCATGTTATAGAAAAAAACTGAGAACTGCCGAAAAATACACCAAACAGAGTGTTAGTAAACTATATTATGTTTTATTTTTGTAAGTATCTAATCACTGAAAATATCATTGGAGATCATAATAGCTTATTCAGATATTTATGTTTCAGGCAGGAAAAATAAGCTTGAAATAATGTACACAAGATAACGAATATTTGGCCTGAAAGCTATGAAGATACTGTTTATCACTGGATCTAAGATGTTATTGATTATAAATTAATCTCACCATTATGTCAATTAAACTGTGACATCTTTTTTTTAAAACTGTGACTTTTTTGGGGGGGGGAGGGGGGGGTCACACCCGGCAGTGCTCAGAGGTTACTCCTGGCTCTATACTCAGAAATCGCTCCTGGCAGGCTCAGGGGACCATATGGGATGCTGGGATTTGAACTACCGACCTTTTGCGTGCAAGGCAAATGCCTTACCTCCATGCTATCTCTCCAGCCCCTAAACTGTGACATCTTTTTTTTTAGTATGCAAATTATGTCACAAAATTAAAACTACTAGCCATTCACCACTTCACTAATTTCAAAATAATCATTTTCTCAATGGCCAATATTTTATTTTTAATTTTTTTTTATTGTTTAGTTTTTGGGTCACACCCACAGCGCTCAAGGACTACTCCTGGCAGATATTGCCCCTGACAGGCTCCAGGAACCACCGTCCTTCTGCATGCAAGGCAAACGCCTTAACCTCCATGCTATCTCTCCAGCCCCTCAATGTCCAGTATTTTAAAGATATTTAAGAATTCAAAATTTCCCTTAGCCATCACAGCAATTTACTTAAGTCATTTCTATAAGACATTCCTGAATCATACTTATTTTTGATTACTCAAATAGGATACCATAAAATAAAAAGGTGGTTAAAGTGCCAAAAGGTTCTCTTATAGAATGGCTCCCTAAAATGGTTAATACATACACATTTAAACATTAGACATACCTATTTTCCTACATCAGACACTATTGCTGAAGAAAGTTTTTCTTTTTTTTGCACTGTGTGACCTGCTTCAGTGCACACAGCCCACTAGCTAGAGCCAGGCAATAGTTCAGGGCCACAGCTTGCTATGGCATGGGACACTGAGAAGGCCAAGGGACGGACCTGCCATAAATCCAAACCCAAGCAAAATTGTGACATCTTAATACCTGAAACCACATCTCAAATTTAAAGAAGTTAAAATGGAGGAGCAATACATATTAATAAGGAGGGGATTAATCTAAAATTTTTTGTGATCAGTTTCAAGGATTTTAGACAAGATCCAAAAGGCACAAGAAAAAAATTAATTTGGTGCTTTTCGAATATATAAGGTGAAAAGATAATCATGCTAATATGCTTAATATCACTATTAGGCTGTATAATCAAAATAGCTAAAATTATCAAATTTTGGTGTGCATATTTATCACAGTTTTTTAAAGTAAAATATTGGGGCCAGAATGATAGCACAGAGAGTTGGGTGTTTGCCTTGCATACAGCTGACTCAGGCTCAATTCCCAGAAAGAGTGATTCTTTATTTTTTATTACTGTAGTAATGACTTTATTGGACATACAATGATTTTCTTTTTTATTAATATCTGTATTTAAATACCTTGATTACAAATATGATTGTAATTGGGTTTCAGTCATATAAAGAACATTCCCCTATCACCAGTACAACATCAGAGTGATTCAGAGTGATTCTTTTTCTTTTTCTTTTTTGGGTCACATTCAGTGGAGCTCAAGGGTTATTCCTGGCTCTGTGCTCAGAAATTGTCCCTGGCAGACTCGGGGAGACCATATATGGGATGCTGGGAATCAAACCACCTTCCATCCTGGGTTGGCTCAGTGCAAGGCAAATGCTTTACAACTGTGCTATCTCTCTGGCCCCAGGAAGAGTGATTCTTGAGCACAGAACTAGGAGTAACCAATGATAAATGCTGGGTATGCCCAAAAACAAAAAACAAAATAAGTAAAATATTAAAAAAAAAAAACAGATAAAAACTGACCTGATTACTTTAAAAAAGAAAGTCATGGGTCTGAGGCAATAAGAAAGGCACTTGCTAGACACACAGCCAAACCTAGTTCAATCCCCAACACCCAATATGCTCCCCCCAAGCCTAAACAGGAGTGATCCCTAAGCACAGAAACAGGAGCTAGTTCTGAGCACCACCAAGTATGTCCCCAAAACCAAAAAAATAAATAAGGAAGGGAGAGAGGGAGAGAGGGAGGGAAAAAGGGAGGGAGGGAAGGAGGGATTTGGGCTGGGAAGAAAGTTCAAGAGATTGGCCCAAATGCTTTGTATGTGAAAGTCCCAGGTTTGATCCCTGGAATCTCAAACTCTCCTGGGAGTGGCCCCAGCCACAAACAGGTATAACTCCCCCCAAATAAAATAAAATCCTGCAATGTTTTGAAAAAGAAAAATAGATAAAAAAAAATAAATGAGGGCCCGGGAGATAGCATGGAGGTAAGGCATTTGCCTTTCATGCTAAAAGGTCATCGGTTCAAATCCCGGTGCCCCATATGGTCCCCCGTGCCTGCCAGGAGCAATTTCTGAGCAAGGAGCCAGGAGTAACTCCTGAGCACTGCCGGGTGTGACCCAAAAAAATAATAATAATAATAATAAATGAGTTAGACAGTCATATGAAAGAAAACCAAAGCGAGAGATTTAAAATATAGGTCAAGAAAGGTTCGCTCTCCACAGAAACTGAGGATACTTGAATGAAAGCCATAAATTGGTGCCTCCACAATCCCCAGACAGACTACATGGGAACAAAATCTCAGAGCATATGTTCTCACAGGTTGGCTTGAGCATGTTCAGAAAACTGTGCTGGGGAACTGACTCATTCAGTGCTATCGTTCCAACTCAGAACCCTGTACTGACAGGTCACCTACCAAAACACACAGATATACTTGTTTGTTTGTTTGTTTGCTTTGTTTGGGGGCCACGCCCCCAGCAGTGTTTAGGGATTACTCCTAGCTCTGCATTCAGAAGTCACTCCTAGTGGTTCTAGGAGACCATATAAGATGCCGGGGATAGGACTGGGTCAGCTGTGTGCAAGGTGACCTGTTGTACTATCCTGTCCTCAAATGTACTACTTATATTATTATCCATTTTTAGTTAAAATGTTTAAACTATTTGGGACCTATGGGGAGGGCAGTTCTGCTCTGTGATCTTGCTCAGGACTCAGGGACAACTCCTGACAGTGCTCGGGAGAACATATTTGGTACCAGGAATTGAAACCTGTGCCAGCCACATGCCAAGATAAGCAAGCCAAGGTAACCCTACCCACTGTACTTTTACTTTAGCTCAAGACACTTTTATAATTTTAGAAATGTAGCCCCTGAAGTGAACCAACTTTGATAGATGTGTGGATGCACATGGCAGTCTACATGGTCTGGGGACAACGTAAGACAACAAGAAACCCAGTGCAGCTTTGTGAAGGCAGCATGAAAGGGTCCGTCTCTCCATCACCATACAAGCAGCGAATGCTTCTGAGTGTTGGAGGCAGGCAGACTGACACCAGGGCCAAAAAAGACACCCGTGGAGGTTGTTTGTTGCTGTTGCTGGGCGGGTATTTTGGTTCTCCTATTTTTTTCTAATTAAAAAAAAAAAAACACTAAAAAAGTTTAATAGACTAGTGAGAATGAAATCATTCATCCAGTTCATTTAACTAACACATCTCCCTCCAGCTCTCTAGAAACCAAGCATGATGCCAGGGTCTGGGAGGACAGGCACAGTGATCCCCACTCACAGAAACTCACAGTCACATGCAAAGACCTCCATAGTGAAAGGGGGGCCCTTCTCAGGGGTCAGTTTCCGGCATGAGTGGGGTCTGTGTGGACCATGCTGAGGGAGGTTGAAGATGGCAGAAACAGGCACTGCCAGGCTCTACCACAATAAGTGGCAACCACAGCAGAGCCAAGGACCAGCAGTTAGCAAAGTAACCCCATTTGCCCAGTATGGCTCTTCAAGTTGGTATTACTCTAACTATGGTCCACAGCCCAGATTCACTTCTCAGAAATCAGAAAAGTACTTAAGGGTCTGAAAAACAATGGAAACAAGACTGGGTGGGGGGTTAATCGGTTTGACATCGCCCCACCCTCCAGCTCTGATCTGTCAATTTCCCTCATGGAAGAGTCAAGAACCGAAACATTCATAATAGATGAAAACCAAGTTTGGAAGGAAATTCAATGGCAGCAGCCACAGCTCAGTAGAGGAGTTCCACATTCCAGGGTCTGAAGGCTCTCCACAGACAATACAGCCAGGGTGTCTTACAAGCCATTGTCCTTGACATTTGTCTCCAGGACCACCTGGAGGACGGACTTCTGGCCCTCCATAGGTAAGAGCGTGTGTTGGGAGGTGCAAGGGGTTCAAAATGCTATCCCAAGGCTCAGTGGATTCTGGCCTCCAGTGAAAGGCGCGTGTTGGTGTGAAGTGATGGAGCAGGCGAGTCAGCGGCCCAAGCACAAGGGCCGCCCTTATGTGAGTGGTGGCGGCTGAGCACGGCTGCCAGGGGAAAATAATGCTCTTCTGTGTGCAGGTCGCAAGCGGCAGGCCTGACACACTGGGCGTTTATCTAAGCCATGTACACATGGCCTGTTAATGAGCAAGCGGTCCCCTGAGTGGGTGCGGGCTGATAAAAACCAGATGTGGGGCCGACCATCAAAGTGGTCTCCCCCGCAGCACTCCCAGGGCTGGCTACAGGAACCCCTGTATCTTCGCAGCTCTCCCAAGGCTTCCTGGCACCCCCTTCTCTGCTAAGCATTTGGGACCTAAGAACACACTCTGCCAGTGGGCTGCTTTGGTGACAGTTAAATCAAACAGGAAGGGAAGCAGGATGGGAGAAGGGAAAAGTCAGAAGGGGAAACTGACCTGAAAAAGCCCAGCCTAAAACTGTACAGAGGTCTGGATGGCCGCACAGCTGGGATGAACCAGTTTCCTCCCTGACTGCAGACATTACAGAAACAAATACACTATTAGTAAAGCAGGACCTTGGGGCCAGAGCAGTGGTGCGAGCAGTAGGGCATTTGCCTGGCACGCGCTAGCCTAGGATGGACCACAGTTCAATCTCCCGATGTCCCAAATGGTCCCCCAAGCCAGAAGCAATTTCTGAGGGTATAGCCAGCTGTAACCCCTGAGTATCACTGTGTGGCCCAAAAAAGCAAAAAAAAAAAAAGAAAAGAAAAGCAGGATCTTGTGGTCCCCTGGGAGCCCTACCACATGGCTAGATGTTGCTGGTTGAGGGTGCTGCTAAGCAAAGAAGCTGCCACATCAGCTGGATGTCTCAGAAGTGCTCCAGCCTCCTGCCTGGCCCAGATTGTCTACCTTCATAGAGAATCAACACACTCCTCTAGGTGTTCCCACACATGAAGGCAGGAAGTACACAGTGGAACCTCAGAACAGCTAATCCCATGAAGAGACTGGGAAACAGCTTTGGGGCTGCCACAAGTATATGCGGGAGCCCCAGGCTCCATCTCTAGGCTCAGCGTATCCCCAACATCACCAAGACAGGCTCTGAAACAAAACATCCATGAATGTGATGTAAGATTCTTGGTCTCAGACAGAAAATGCAGGAGTCCTATCTCAAAGGCAAAAAAACATCCCCCTGAATTGAGGAAAAGAGACAGTGATGGGACATGAGTTTATGCACTGGTTCATCAAAGGGCCTCCTGAGTGCCAGGATTCTTGCTTGCCTGACATAGACATTGCAGCAGGTGCAGGTCAAAACCCAGCACACATGGCACTGCTGTCGAAGTCAGAGAGGGACTGAGGGAGAAATTCAAGAACTGACAAGCAAGGACATGAGAAGGACTGATGAGGCTATTAGGGCAGGAACCAGAATTTGTCTCCCCAAGATGCCAAGGGGATTATCAGGCTTTGGTAAGGACAGGGGATTTATCCCAAAGACAGCAAGAAAATGGGCTCAGCTGTGCAAAAATACAATGGGAGGGTGCTTGCCTTGAATGCAGCCAACCAAGGTTCAATCTCTGGAACTCCATAAGATTCCCACTCAGGGAATGATCCCTGAGTGCAGAGCTAGGAGAAAGCCCAGAGCATCATTGGGTGTGGCCCTAAAAATTTCTTTTAAATAATATTAAAAGGAGGCAGGATGCTAGCGATGTGCACCGTGCTCTGAGTCTCATTTATGAAGGCTAAAAGGGATTCCTGAGTCCTGAAGAAAACACAATAAGACTAGAGAAACCTCCCATTTGGCCCTGTCAATCTGTACACAGTGGGGCTGGGGAGCAGATGGGCCCAAGAAAGGAGCCATCACAGAGCAGCGAGTACTGCCTGGCCCCCCACCAACCCCAGAGAGGTTATTCTCTGGCATTAGAGAAGTGTCACTTCTCTTAGTATCATTTCTCCTAGTAACTGGAAGCTGGTTTAGGCTGGAAAACTAGCTCTGGATGCCCACTCTAAACAGTGAGGCATGTTCCCAAAAAGAGGCCAAAGGAAAAGTGGTTCAAATCCTACTCAGAAAAGTGCCTCTGCTGGGGTGGGTGCGGGCAGGGATTCACATCCCTGTGTGGGAGGGCGGCATTATCCTGTCAGGCTCAAATAAAGGACATTTTCAGGGTCTGGAGTTTTCCAGCTGCCTGGAAACAGGAAGAGCCCAATCCTGAGAACAGTAACCCTCACACATGCCCTCCGCCCTCCTAAGGACTCGTAGGGCCTTTAGTCCTAATTGCCTGTGACTGACAGCACGATGAGGTGAGGCTGGGCCTTCCAAGCATTTGCTCAGTGGAAAGAAAACAAACAACTTGTGGGGGACACAGGCAGCCATGTTCTCCCCTTTCTGCCAAAGCAGCTCGGCTCCGATTTCTAAATTATAGCGTGCAGATTTAAAATGAAAAAAACAAACAAGATCTTTCGAGTATTCCTTATCACACTGAGAAGAGAAAATAAGTCTCGGGTATGGTGAAGATGGACATGAGTGACTGGTTATTAACCTTTGTAAAACCAAAACCTTCATGGAAGATGTCTCAAAACCTCTTGAGCACCTCCATATTCCCCCACAATTTTCTGCATCTTTGTGGGTCAAAGCACTACCTGTACTACTTTTTCATTTGTGCATCATCCTAGTATTTTATTAAGAAATAGGGAGGAGCATATAACAAATGCTAAGATGCAATGTGGGGGAGAGGTGCACAAACATCATTTGTGACACCTGGCTACAAGTCTATCAGAGCCAGGGGGGTTTCTAACATGGCTGAGGAGGAACACAGAACATCACACAATGCATACACAGCAAGCTAGAGTGAGCCCGGCCTTCTCTTTCCTGCCCAAATCACAATGTCTCAGGGCCATTCCCTGCTTTTATTGTTCCTCCAACCACCACTTCAAAAATGCTATTTGGAGGGAATACCGCCAACCAAGAGCATCATCTTATGCTCCTAGGGAAGTGTGTCCAACTGCTAACTGTTGTTCCAGCACACCAGAGAGTGAGGTCTCAGCTGAGTCAAGCTGAGGGACAATGAAGGTGTAGGGGACCCATTCTGACGAAGTCCACTGCCATGTCTGTGTGCTTCAGCTCTGCTTCCTCTACAGCCAAACTCCAGCTTCCCTCTAGGGCCCTGAGACCCTATCAATTCCTCCAAGGTCTGCCCACTGAACTTGATTTGAAATAGAAGGACTCGAGTAAACTAGCAGCCAGGGCTAGCACTGGCACTGGCATTGGTCTGGACTGGGGGAACAGCCAAGCAGGGAGATTCAGGGCCTCAAGTCCTCCGGAAAACTCAGCGAAGAAAAGCCATTACATGGCAAACAGCCTGCAGTGATGTGGGAGGACAAAATGAGCTCGTTGTTCTGCAAGAGCCACACTACTGAGTGGTGCCGTTCATTTCCAGTCACGGTGTAAGGTAGCATTGATTCGCGCCCAGACGGCGGACGCCGTGAAGATTTATGCAGAACAAGCTCACCTCCCTCCCAGCCAGTCGGGCCTCCCCAGGGGCTAGCCATAGCTGGGCCATAAATAACTCTGTTGTTCTTAACCCCAGCCCAGGGGGCCTTACTGGGTCTTCATGTGAGGAGGCAGGAAATGGCTACTCACCCCGCAGGTAGGACATCGAGGGCAGGGACAGTTGGGGGGAGCTGTGGGGTGCCTGAAGTGCTGGGCTGCTCTCCTTCAGCCGGCACGGCTGGGGCGGGGAGAGACGTGATGGCAGGGTTGGTGGTCACACTGGCCACAGCCACAGGCAAGGATGTCACACCGATGACCGAGGAGTCTTCAGGATCGGCAGTGGCCACGGAGTCATCATTCACTAAAAACACAAGACATATGGCTTTAGGGATGCTGTATAGACTTCTCAATGGATGTGGAACCCACAGCACCGACAATCCTGTCTCTGCTGACTGCAGTGGTGCCAAACTATAGGGATGGGAAAGATAGTCCAGTGGTTAGGGAGCTTGCTTTGCACGCATCCAACCCAGGTTTGATTTCCAGCATCTTATATGCCACCTCTGACCCCAGGAGTAATTCCTAAATGCAGAGCCAGGAGAAAGCCCTGAGCACAGCAGGGTGCACCCCCCAAAAAACAAACACCCGAAATACAGAAATGGCAATACTCAGTGAAGATCTGTTCACAGGAGAATTGGGAGCTGGAGCTGAAATGGCTCTCTGACATTTTCCCAGTACACCACGGTGACATCTAATCCAGGAGAGAAGGGCCGAAATGATGGGGGCCACAGGAGAGGGTGCTAATGTTGAATGGAGCACAGCCAAGTCAATGGAGGTCAGACTTCACTTTAAGCTTGTCACTTGTCCGCTGAATGTGAGTGATGTAAGTAGCACCTTCCTGCCCAAAAAGCTCCAGACATGCTATGAGCTAGAAAACTTCCAATAATATGCTTGTGCCTTGACTTTTAACTCTGAGCAAGGATTAAGACTCCAGATAAGAGAAGGGGCTCCAGAGGAGACCAGGACGTTTCCCGGGTAACATGGACAAAGAGAGTGAGTGAGCTGGCTGGTTCCAGCTTCCTGACTGTTCTGTTTCACCATTGTTCGTGCTAACTGACTTCACACGGAGCTCAGGGCAGGGAGGATCCTCAAAACGGGATCAGAGAAGGTTTGAAAGATTGATAACTAGATCCACAAATAAGTTCGACTGCAGAGAATTTCCTACATGTGTGATTGTGTATGTGTATTGATGGAGAATATGATTTGAATCTGGTTGATGGGTGAGATGGCACATGTAAGCCTAGTACCGTCCATCCTGTTTCTCTGCAACACTAGGTCACCACGTTTTAACTCTATAGATTGGCAAGAATGAAAATATTTAAGTAGGGCCCGGGAGATAGCATGGAGGTAAGGCGTTTGCCTTTCATGCAAAAAGGTCATCGGTTCGAATCCCGGTGCCCCATATGGTCCCCCATGCCTGCCAGGAGCAATTTCTGAGCATGGAGTCAGGAGTAACCCCTGAGCACTGCCGGGTGTGACCCAAAAACCAAAAAAAAAAAAAAAAAAAAAAAAGAAAATATTTAAGTATACTGAGAAGAGGAAAAATCAAAAAGCACTGTCACTTTCATATATTACTCATAGGAGCAGAAACTGATAGAGCCCCAAATGGAAACAAACAGGCAATATCAAACAGTGAAATGCAATATGGGTAGTGGGCGGGGGGAGCAGGGGTTGCAGAGGAGATGTGGATGCCCTGAGTCAGGAAGAGTTGGAAGTGAATGATGGCTCAAACTTCCTTTGACTTCTGTACAAAGTTGATGCTGTGGCCTTGGGTGCCTCAGAAGAACACCAAGGACCATCTATCTGTACCCCCAACTGCATCAGATCAAAAAATACTGTAAATCAAACCAACCAGATGGGGAGATAGCATGGAGGTAAGGCGTTTGCCTTTCATGCAAAAGGTCTTCGGTTCGAATCCCGGTGCCCCATATGGTCCCCCGTGCCTGCCAGGAGCAATTTCTGAGCATGGAGCCAGGACCCCTGAGCACTGCCGGGTGTGACCCAAAAAACAAAACAAAACAAACCAACCAGATGCCGAGACAAGATCCCCTAATCTTTAGATGATGTCATCATTTATTTGCAGAGCACATTTTTCTTTTTTCTTTTTTCCTTTTTTTTTTTTGGTTTTGGGCACTCAGGGGTGCCTATCTGCTCAGAAATAGCTCCTGGCAGCCACGAAAGACTATATGGGACACCGGGATTTGAACCAACCACCTTAGGTCTGGATGGGCTGCTTGCAAAGCAAATACCGCTGTGCTCTCTCCGGCCCCAGAGCACATTTTTCCTTCCTTCCTTCCTTCCTTTCTTCCTTCCTTCCTTCCTTCCTTCTTCCTTCCTTCCTTCCTTTCTTTCCTTCTTTCCTTCCTTCCTTCCTTTCTCCTTTCTCTTTCTTCCTTCCTCCCTCCCTCTCTTTCTTTCCTCCCTCCCTCCTTCCTTCCCTTTCTTTCTTTCCTTCCTTTTTTCTTTCTTTTCTTTCTTTTTCTCTCTTCTCTTTCCTCTCTCCTCTCTCTTTCTTCTCTCCCCTCTCTCTCTAATTTTAAATTTAGTGAAAAGTCTCAAAGACAGGATTAATGCTTTCATCCAATTTCCACTAGTATTGCAACCTGACTTTATGGAGGAAATTGATCAACACCCCAAAACTGTCACTGGTGAACATGATTAGCCAAATGGCAGGTTTTCTTCAACTTACACTGACTTTTCCACAACTCCAGACCCACCCCAGGACCCTGCTTTGCCTTTAACAAGTTCACTTTGCTCCATGAGGGTGATACTGTTATTGTTCCGTTGCACAGGCAGCGGAACAGCAGCTCACAGGGTCACTTCCCAGATAGGCCTGACATTAGTCAGCAGCAGAAATCGTGCCCACATCCAGAAGGCTGGGAAGTCAGGGTGATGGCTGGATCAGGAAGGGAAAGGAAGGCAGCTGCCCTGGCAAGAGGAGTGGGAACCAAGCTGCAATGGCAAATAACTGAACATGTCAGCAAAACAGCTCACAAGGTGCCCTGTGTGCTGCTGGGGAAACAGTGCCACTTTCTGAGTTAGGTGTTCACTTGGGACAGAGACACGTTCCACTCACTGTTAACTTTGGGAGTAAAACTGGGAATCTGATCCTCTTTCCCTTGCACCTGGACAAGCTGCCACCTCACTGGTATACTCTAAGATCCTGAGGTATGGGAGGGGCTGCCCCATCCTGAGGGATACACACTGGCCCTTTCAGCCCTACACCTGAGCGGGGAGAAAAAGCTCGGCAACCTTTTGAATAGAGGCTTTTAAAACTCAGAATGGGCTGAAAGCACATGAGCTCGATCCATCTAGAAGACACAAGGACAGCTTCTCTACTATGTGGGCACTCAGCCCTCTAGGAAGCAGCCAAGCAAGGGAAAGATCCCATAACCTGCATGCCCAGGATGGGTGAAGCCACCCCGAGAAAAATCAACTAAATTAGAAGGAAAAGAAGAAGAAAACTGGGAAACTTCAGGCCATCCCCCCATAACACACAGATTCACTCCATTTCCAACCTGACATACTTTCAAGTATCCCACGTTTGAAATATGCTTTGAAAATACATAAACTCTTAAAACCAAAAAAAAAAAATGGGGGCTGGGCGGTGGCGCTGGAGGTAAGGTGCCTGCCTTGCCTGCGCTAACCTAGGACGGACCGCGGTTCGATCCCCCGGTTCCCATATGGTCCCCCAAGCCAGGAGCGACGTCTGAGCGAATAGCCAGGAGTAACCCCTGAGCGTCACCGGGTGTGGACCAAAAACCAAAAAAA
>PVKC010003734.1:0-37978 GCA_004027635.1 Crocidura indochinensis
ACCTCAACCCAGACCCTTGCCTGGTCTGTATTGGGAATTTAGGGGACAAAAACAAACAAACAAAAAAGAAACAGAACACATGCTAATCACGAGTACTTGCCTTAGTTCCCCAGCATCAGTACCAGATTTAACTAAGTATCAAAATATGTGACATTTTCAGAAATGGCCTCTAGCTCTTAGCACTTCAGGTCTGACCCCTATAATTAACTAATTAAAATAAGAGAAATGAATATTATAGTATTAAATTTAACTCATTTTAATTCCCAAAATACTGTTCTTAACCTACATGTTCTCTTTTCATACTACAAAACAATATAAGATCATGAGTATATAATTATAATACTTATGGAAAGATATAAAGGAAAAGGAAAAATACTGACAATTAGTAAATCTAAGCACTCATTCATTATTCTAGCATTTTCATGCAATTTTTTTTACCTGCTTTTAGACCCATAACTGACTTACTCTTGATTCCTCATTCACGAATCAGCTTTGGCAGGGTTCAAGCCACAGTTTGGGATGCTGACGATTGGCCTTGATCAGCTGCATGCTAGGCAAGAGCCCTATCCCATTGCATTATCACTCCAAGCCCTCTGAGCAATTTTAAGTTTTTACTATCTATGATCTTTCCTGAATCACAGATTCTACCACCCTTCTCATGGATCAAGGTATCTTTCCTGAACATCTGCAATGCATTTTAATACTATAAATTATCCAGACATGGTTGAGTTTTTCCAGCACAACTACACAGACCATACTTCTCTCTCCAGTCATTTCACTATCTTAGGCTGGTGGTCTTCAAGTCCTTGGCAATGTTCAAATCCAGATAAATTCCTCTGAAGTCCTGGAGTCTATAAGCCATCCACATTGCTTTGTTCCAACCCAGAACCAGGAAAAATAATTTCCTTGGGCCAGAGAAATAGTACAGCAGATATGTTGTTTACTTTGCACATGACCAACCTGGGTTTGATTCCTGGCATCCAAATGGTTCCTTAAGCCTAACAACAAAGATTCCTGAGTGTGGAGGCAGGAGTAAACCTTTGAGCTTAACTTGATGTGATTCAAAAACTAACCAAAAAATCACCTGTTTTATTTTCACAGCATCCCCCCAAATAACACCTATTTTACTCTGGTTCCAGAAAATAGTTTTGAAGCTGTTCTCTTGAAAATAATTCTAAACCTCTGTTTTTAAATAGTCAAGCCACACTGTGTGGAACATTAGGATAAAAAGGAGCTTGTGCTAGTCAGTCAGAACATCCCCTGTATCTATAGGAACTCCACGCAGGACTGTCTAGAGAAATAGTCCCTCATGTTTTTCCAAAAGAAAATGCCCAAGTTCTAGCCAAAAGCAGTCTTAGAAGGTCAATCAATTCCTTTTTCTACTTTAACATAAAGTACCCAGAGGAATTCAAACATATCTGTGTCAAACCAATTATAAAAAATGACAGAGGCCTCATCTCCCAGGTCAAAAAAAAAAATGAGACAGAACAAAGTGACAATTTTTACTGCTAGTGACATCTTTTCTAGAGGACCTGGGTCATTAATCCACAATTTTCTCAGTCTTCAGTTCATGGAGGCTTACTCCAATTTCTGTAAAGAATTTGAAGAGTGCATCTCTCATTAATGTGATAATTGCTGCTACATCCATAGAAAAATATAAATAATTAAACATTTGAAGATGCTATATGCAAATATGTAAAAGGTTTAATGACTAGTAACTTACCTGTAAAGCCCCTTGGGCCATAAATAAGAGAAATACACAACTTTCTTCAACAGAGTACCAATTGTGTGATTTGATGCACAAGGAGTAGCCAAATAAATAATTGTACAGAGCTGCAGACAAATGTTTATTTTGCAGCATTATGGGTTAGGAAATAGGATTTGTACACAGTGACTAAATTAAATTAATACCTTGCCTCTGGTAAGATATTACAGTGAAATCTGATTGGCAAAATTACAGTACAGAAAATAGGAAATAAGGTAGTGTGTCCCTAATGACAGGAAGAAATGAAAAAGAATCAAAGGTGTCTGAAACTAGGATACATACAAAATAAGTATCAACAAACTGTCTCTTTACTCTCTTTGTATAATGGGAAAAATGCTTCTAGGATAGGAAACAGGAAGCATATTCATTCTTTCATGTTTTCAATGAATATTTGTTTGGGGCCAACATTACTTGTAGGTGCCTGTCTTAACCAATCTAGCAGAGTTGGCAGATGATAGGGGGAAAATAAAACAAATAAGCACTTCTTTTCAGGTCATGCATTTTCAGGTAATGATAAGTAGCAAGAAGAAATGTTAATAAGTAGAGTGAGGAACTCCAAAATAAAAGACAGGAATTTTTTAGATAATGGGGATCAAATAACACCTCTTTAGCAAGTGGCCTTTGCATAAAAGTCTCAATAGACCTAGAATAAACTATAGGAATACTCAGCCTCCTAGGATTCCAACTAAAGAAATATCAAAGGCAAAGCCAACAGTGGCACCATGACTGCTGAAAGATAGTAGAGTTCTAATAGAGTTAGAGGCAAGGAGATGAGCCACAGGTGTGAGGTCACTTGAAGTCAATGACATGCAGGACCTTGGAAATCAAGAAAGCATTTGTCATTCTTTTCTTAAAACCACTTACATGCCTTACGCAGGATGTTGTGGGTATCTTGACAGTGCTGTTAGCCAAAGAAGCACTCACTGTAAACATCCAAGTAGAAAGGTAAGGAAAAAGAGAGAGGGAGGAATGAGGAAAGAACACCAGTGGGGTTTTCCAAAGGGGACTTAGACTTTTATCATCAGCATGTGTACTCATCATTACATTACAAAGTCCCTTTTGTTGAAAGATTTTTTTAAAGTTCAATATATCAAAGATGGGTGGAAACATAGACCAGAAAAAGAGCATTTATAGATGCACATTACTGAGAAAATGTTTGCTTCGATGAAAAAAAAAAATAGACTCAAACTTTTTAAAGCATAAATTTCCACTGATGTTTTAGAATACGGACTAATGATTTCTATAAAAAATAAAATTAAGTTTAAAATACTGGGAACAGAGAGTAATATAATGATTAATGCCTTGCCTGCACAGGTTCAATCCCTGGCACCAAATTTAGTGCCCTGAGCCCCAGTAGGATTGATTTCTGAGCAAAGAAAGAGCCAGAGTAAGCTCTGATTACTGTCAAGTCTGACTCAAAAACTAAAGCAAATAACAACAAAGAATACAGTAGAATTGTGTACAAATCACAACACAGAGCACCTCTAAAAATTTAGGGCTGAATTATTTGGATTTCTCCCAGATTTACCCATCTTTCCAAGCACCTTAGTGGTTAATTATTTCAGAATTGGGAAATAGTCTACTAGAATTATTTCCAGAACCTTGCTGAAGGTGATAAATGCAAGGGACACCAAGTTTACATATCTAGCGCCCAGTTTCCATAAACAGTCATTTGTTAAGTCATAAAGAATGTCACAAACACAGCTTTCAATGCTATGGCCTATGCACAATAATTAGAAGTCATTATCTTTCAAATGCACATTCTCCCTTGGCTTCTAATCTCCTCATCCTCCCATCCATTCTCCGTAATGCCTGCAAAATTTCCTTACAGAATAGAATCTGTCCGTGCCAATCACAAAGTTAAAATTCTCACAAGTTTACATTAATGCCTCAGAGATGATGAAATATTGCCAGACCTGGAGTATAGTTCCGCTCTTGAAGCTCACCTTATCTTTCTCTTGTAGCTCTGTTGCTTCAGAGAATTTTGCTCACCCTTCCCCATGCTCAGAGTCAAATCCTAGCTCAACTCCTTCTTTTCTGTTTAACCTTGGGAAAACCTTGTTTTTCCTGTATTTTATTTCTTTTCCTACAGAAATAATAATAAGAAATTATAGCAAATAATTCATGGGTTTTAGTGGGTCCAAATAAATTTATACACTTAGAACAATGCCAGATAAATGTTAAGTAATAAATAAATATAAACTTTTTGCATTTGTTTCTGGGGTAACACTCAATGGTGCTTGGAGGCCACTCCCAATGTATAGCTCAGGGGATTGAATCCAGGATTCCTAAATGCAAAGCACTTACCCTATCTGACTGAATTTTAACCTTGTGCTTAAGATATTTGTAAATTAAAAACAATCCTAATAATTCCTTCCCTCTGCTTCCCACTCTTCTAGAAAAATTTCTAAGCATTCTTCAAGACCCAACACAAATATGTCCTCATAGTATACATATCCTTCAAAAATATTACTTATACACTACTATTAATTTATTTCTTTGTTCAATAAATTTTTGGAAGGCGAGAGCATACTATTGATCTCATTATTTTAACCTTTAAGTCATAGAGTCAGAAAGATAGGAGGGTCTTACACATCTGCTTTATTCAATGAAATGTTCAATTAGAAAATATGTAAACACATACATGTCTACAAACATTTATAGTATTGGTAAAAAATACTTAGAGGCAATGGAAGAATAACATAATATAGATTTCTTATATTTAAGGAAATATATAGAGAGAGATTGCATATATTTAAGGAAATAGTCACTCCTCTAATGGTGAAATAGTCAATCATCCAACATGTTATCTTTTATTTTATTCTCTAATATTCCCAGTTTTCTCTTATATCAGGTATATATTCCTTTAGAGAATAGCTATGTCTTTAAATACTTTTTAATTCAAATATTTGATACAAAAGCAGGCATAGCATGAATCTTGGTTAAAATGTAGAAAGATCTGAGGGTATAAATAGAAGTATATGGGAAAATGAAAAAACATAATAAAACAAAACTCTTCGTTTTGGGAATAATAATTCTTGTTGAAAGAATGAGGCTCCCTGGGTCACCATGGTCACATGTACAAGGATAGACAGAAGTTAGACTCATCTGAACCTTTGCTCTTCAAGAAAGTGCATAGGTGAGGAGAGTGTGGTGGGCCTCGAAATTATTCAAGACATTTTACATTAACTCTCTTGAGAGCTTCATGGGCTCAGGTGGGAGGGGTACAGATGACTGAGTTAGAACATCAACAAAAGAGAAGTGAAAACTGAACACTGCATGGCAAGTTTCAATCAAAAATTAAAAGGTGACAGATTGGAACAATAGTACAGAGGGTAAGCCATTGGTGGACCGGAGTTTGATCCCTGACATCCCATCTGATCCACTGAGACTGCCAGGAGTAATCCCTGAATTCAGAGCCAGAGTGAATCCTAACACCACCAGATGTAGCCCAAAAATTAAATAAAAATAGATACAAATTTAAAAGGTGACATAAACTGGAGAAGGTAACATTAATCCTTAGACAAAGTCTCTCCTAATTTGGAGTTAAGGTTAAATAATAGGTTGACCTATGGACATTGGCATCTAGTCCCCTGCTCTAACTCAGAAGTACTGAAAATTCCATGGACACTTAACAATGTTTTTATCTATATTTTCTCATATAATTTAGCAAGAATTATTGTGCCTATTTCTGAATGTTGGAATTCAAAAATAAATATGGGAGTTGGGGATAAAAATTCAGAGTCAAAATAAAGATTAATGGAGTAGAAATATTTGGAAGAAGCTGAAGCAGCTTAATATATTTTAGCCACATATATTCTATATATTAATTAAAGGATATGAATTTAGAATTCTATTTTATTCCCAAAATACTTTTATGAGGCAAAATATGAACTTTCATATTTCAAACAAACAACAAAAATTAAAAAAAGCCTAGAGGGCAAGAGAGAAAGTACCATAGGTATGGTACTTACTTTGTGTGTCTGGATTCAATCTTCAGTACTCCATAAGGTCCCTGAGCCCCACCAAAAATGGCCAGGAGTAAATCGTGAGTAAGCTCTAAGAATTTCTGCATATTATCTCAAAATAAAACAATACAAGAACAACAAAAGCCTAGAACCTGTTGGTGACATTCAAAGTCAAGTAGTATCTTTATGTTTTCCTTCCTTCCTTCTTACATCATCCCTCTAGTTCTTTGTGGTGTGTGTGTGAGATAGATAGATAGATGGTGGGGGGGGGGAGAGACATGGCTATGCTTAGGTCTTACTTCTAGCTCTGTGCTCAGACATCACCACTGACAGTGCTCAGGAACCCAAAATATAGTAGGTATCCAGCCAGATTCTGCTGCAACAGATCCTCTTTTTCTTAATATTTATTGTGAAAAGAACAATAAATATTATATAAATTAATAAATATAAAAATATCATGTGAAATAATTTTCCAATAATTGAACTCTAAAGGCATGAGATCATGCACTAAATAAAGTTGTAGAACTATTTTTTTCTAGTTGTAAAATCAGAGTACTTTTCCATGAGTTAAAAATGGAATAATTCTGGTCTTGTCCAAGGATAAAAAGGAAGCAGAGAATCACTTCCAGATTTAATATTGTGCAACTATTGATTATTGAAAATTCATTGAGCATGTACTTGATTTTTATATAATTTAAAAATAATCTCCGAGTCTGTATTTCACAAGTATTTCTTAAATCTTCTACCATGAGCTCACACTTCATAACTTTCAACTCAGACTACACATTCATCTGACCATAATATAAAATCGACAAATAACTAAGATAAAAAAATTGCTCAGTGACTTTAGATATAAACTGTATCATCAGCCCTGTTTAGCTTCATCATGAAAATTACTTTAATTTCAATGCTGAAATCAAAACAATCCAATCATCTTAAAAGAAGCCTACGGTCTACTGTAAAGTAATAACATGTTTTTAAACTTCTAAGTGCATATTTTAGAATTTCTAACTTAAATGCAAGGTTTAAAAAATACCAATCATCGATCATGGAAGAATGGGGTATTTCATCATGACAAAGAGATAAAAAATAAAGCATTTATGTTCTTATTTCCTTATGTAATGACTAATATTAGATAATTTTTGATATTAGATAATATTTTATGTTAAAAAAGCTCACATGGGCTGGAGCAACAGTACAGTAGGTTAGGTATTTGCCTTGCATGCAGCTAACCTGGATATGATTCCCAGTATCCCACAAGATCTTCATCAGGAGTAACTACTGAGCACAGAGCAAGGAGCAACCCTTGGAGGACCACTGGGTGTGACCTCCCCAAAAAGGGAGAAACACAAAATTTATAGAAAAATCATATAAGTATGATTAAATATATTAAATATATAAAATTTCATCAAACTACAAATTTTCATCAAATGAAATTTAAAAGCTATTAAATAAACACTCAGAAATAATGGAAACAATCATTAATACAAATTTAATCAGGCTTTGAAAACAAACTAAAATACATTTATTCAGGAGCATAAATGAAATGTGTGAGTGGGGAGGGAAAAAACTGAAAATAAATCCTGGTCATTACTAAAAGTTATATTATCAAAATTATGATTCCAGATTCTTTGAAAATCTATTATGTACATTATATCAAAACATTTATTGACAGTTTGTGGAAATTTTCATTTCAGCTCAGCTAGAAGAAAATCACTTTATTAGAAAAGTTACTTTATATTTTTCATACTTTCTTTGGGAACTTATTGTAAGAAAAATCTGTATAATGCATGAGTTAAAGTTAAAGTGGTTCTTGAATTATTTTTAAAATTTGGGTTCTTTTGAAAGAAAAATATCCAGTATTTATAGTATTATGTTCTAGCACATCAAGGATCTATTCTAAGTAAAAGAAAGGTCATGCTATTATTCAGAGATTCTATATTAGAGAAAAATATTCCAAGTTTTATGAAAATTAGCTTACTAAAATTAAATATCCTCCTGACCAAAATAATGGTTTGCTATTAACCCAAATAGGACACAACCTATGTGTTTATTAAGCAACTGTGTGTTTTCTTTTTTCATTTATGGAAACTGTTAAAAAATATACCTCTATTCTTTCTCCAATTTAGTCATCCTACTTCGCAAACTATCTGAAAATATATACAAGGTGGGGGAAAGCAAAAGAGAGAACTTCTCAAATGAGGGAAGACTTAAATACACCTTTCCTTAGACAAGCAAGTCATTAATAAGTTTTGAAAAACTATTCACACATATCCTACAAGTATGAGGTTACAATTAAAGAGTACCAAAGGGTAAGATTGAATTTATTGAAGAGAGGGCCAGTTTTTTACCAGAAAATTTTTCCAGTAAAGCAAGCATATAAAAACTAGTCTGTGTCCTGAAAACAATAAATTTTACCAAGGTAAAACGGGTACTGAATAACTAATTTCCAAAATAGGCAAGTTACATATTTTAGGGATAACCTGAATTTTCCAAACCTGGTGCACATAAGTTCTGCAGCTAGTAGAAAACAGACTTCAAGGAAATACTAAATTTCAAAAGTCAAATGTCTTTGGTTCATTAGGTTACACCCTCTAGTAAGCACTCACAAAATTACCTATGTCAGAGTCAGTTACCTTTAAAAGTCACTAACTCCCTTTACTTTTATGGGTCCTTTTACATTAGGACTGAAGGAATATATAATTTGAAGGAAATCTTAATCTGAAAAAAAATAGAGCCTTCCAGGAAATCAAAAGGGATCAGACTTTTATAACCCAAGTTAATTTCATTTCTAGTTTTCTTTTTCTTGCATTTCATGATAACAGTGATATAAGGAAGTCATATATTAAAGAGAATACATATATTTTAAGTGGCACATTGAGGACAATTCTAGAAGGGTCTAAACTGTATTGACTTAGCATTCTAAAAAGATACCTACAAATTTAAGTCACTCTTTTGAACTACACGAGGCATATAAAAATAATAGAAATTTGAGTCATAAATAAAATTAATGAAGCATGTCATTTTAGAAGCGGTAATTTGTTTTTCTGTCCCTGACTGAGAGGATAGAGACAGCCAATAAGTCAAAACTCATTACTTTATAGCTACAGATATGGCAGGGCACATGAGCCTTAAGTTTGACCTGATACAGTATCTTAAGAAATAAATTGAATCATAACATTTCCCCTTATACCTCAAAATGCTCCTTAAAACCACCATGAAAGCAACCTCCCCAAAAGTCACCTGCCTCTCTAACAGAGGTTAAACACCCCACCACCACCCACCCAACATGAGTTTTTCAAACTCTTTCCACAGTCAGGTCACCTAGAAAGAGTTAAATCTTTTGATAAGCAGTTATTTTAAAGGCGCTCAGGGAGAAAGCTGGAAACAGCTAGTGACACAATGACAGTTTAACACACAGGGCACTGTGCATTCTTCAGTTCTTCGGGCATTTTACAAGGGAGACAGTGGCATTCAGAGCCACTTTCCAAATCACAGCTGTTACCGCCAAGTATTGTCAACACACCTCTAAGTCCCCCTCTTACCATGTATGAGCCACAGTGAAGCGACGTCGCTGCCGAATGCTTTTATTCACCAGCAACTTTCTGAAAAAGCACGGAGAGTTCCTGGGAGAGCTGCGTGGAGAAATTTTGGGAGATGTGGGTCGATTCCCAGATAGTCTCGGCAGCTCGAGTTCTAAATGCATCTGCTCTTTGAAAGTCTTGATGCAAACCTCAGAATCCCCAACAGTAAGCTCCTTGGAAGAATTTTTGGCTGTCATGTCTTAGATGCAGAAACTAGCTTGCCCCTTCCAAAACAAAACCTTCACACATAGCCAAGACCCAGTTGCAGGTGAGGCAGTTGCCAAGTCTGCCAACTTATTTCCAGTGGCTGCTAGGAGGCAGCCCGGACTCCAACTGTCTGGACTGCTGCTGCTGCTGTTGCTGCTGCTGCTGTTGAGAGAAGAAGCAGCATAGTCGGAGAATGGCAAGTCAGCCTGTCACAAGGAGCTTCATCAGCCTAGCTGTGCCTCTGCCTGCTCCAAAGTGCTTCTTCCTATGTCAGTAGCCTCCTTGTGGATGAGGTTTGCCTGCAAGCTACACACTGACACTCACTGAATTCATTCAGCTGAATCTATCAACTCATGCACTATTCATAAGGGTTTCTGATAAATCCTTTATGTGCATTGAAAAAAAAAAAACAATCTTATCAAACAGGCTGACTTCACTACCGGAAAGTCAGCTAAACCTCTGGTCCGCTGGTCCCTGGTTCAGCACAAAGAGCAGAGCTGAGCCCTGCCTGCAAGTGCGATGTGCAAAGTCTTCATTGAGAATTCTCCTGTTCTGTAAAGCACCCAACAGGGACTCCGCCTACCAAATGCTTATTGGCCCTGGATTATTTAAATAATTGCACTCCGCTCCCCCCACCCAACAACATTCTTCACCCATCAGCTTTGCACAAAATTCGGGAGACTCGCTGGGCTCATCTAAGAGAAAATTAATGATCCCGGAACTGTCCAAAGGTATGGATACAGCTGCCTCCCAAATTCCATTTCTTCATGAAAGAGCTGTTTGAAGAAGTTTCTTTCTTCCTTTCTTTTCGAAGATCCCAAACCACATCAATATTTTTCAAAAATATTGTTTAAATGTCAGCTAACAAGTAAACACTGGATCAGCTCGATTCCCCTCAAGTTATTTAAAGTCAAATCTTGATTCCAATAAACAGTTTCCTTATTCTTCTACTTAAGCTCCAGTATTCAGGGATAGTCCACAGCAGTCACCCTCTGTCAGATGCAATATCACTTCTGATAGCCAAGTTTCCCAGACAAAACCAAAAGTAACTTGCAGGGGAAAACAAAAATGAAAGCTGTCTATCAAAGTGCAGAGTCCAAAACTGTGTGTGCAATCCACATTATCTTCTAAGGGATTTGCATTTATCTGTGTATTTGCAGTATGTTCCCAGTGATATTAATGGAGTACAGATAAACAGGGACAGTCAAAACTGTCTCTAGTTTCAAAGATCGCTATATCAGAGTTCGACTGGGATACATATAGCTTCACTCCTTTTATTTATTTATTTATTTGGTTTTTGGGTCACACCTGGCAGTGCTCAGGGGTTACTCCTGGCTCCATGCTCAGAAATTGCTCCTGGCAGGCACGGGGGACCATATGGGGCACCGGGATTCAAACCGATGACCTTTTGCATGAAAGACAAACGCCTTACCTCCATGCTATCTCCCGGGCCCCAGCTTCACTCCTTTTAAATGTGCATGGAAAGTGGAGTCCTCTGGCGTGTCAAGGGTAGGGGAAGCTGGGAATGGTTCTTTTATTAACAGCTATACCAGAGTCAGCCAAATCTCCCACCAATGTGACAGAGCCAAGGATCAGCATTTGGCCAGAGTGATATTCAAGAAACAGGAACTATTCACAGAATTCAGAAGGGAAAAGAAAGGGAAAAAATAGACATTTATTGCTTTCATCTAAGGCATGAGAATTTTTATTAAGTCATTTCTATATTTCCTATTCTTTGGCGAGTATCTAAAAGGCAGGTTATAACTTTGTGTAGTAAAAAAGAACCCTTCAATCAGCCCTTGGAGAAAAGATTCATTCGTATATAATAGGTAGGGCTGGAACTCCAGGCTTTCAGATCTTACCTTGGAACGCTATCACTAGTTTAATAAGAACTCAAAATATCCCATAGACAAAAGTCAAGTCATGGGATTTGGCATTTAGAATGAATCCTACAGATCACCTGCTTTGGCTCCTCATTTTAGATCCAAGATAACAAACTGAAAGAAACTCTGTGACTTAATCTACTTTATGCTGAAAGTTGATATTAGGAGCGAAACTCAAACTCAGGTTTTCTGATTCCCCACTGAAGTCTCTTCTTTTTTTTTTTTGTTTTTGTTTTTGTTTTTGGGTCACACCCGGCAGTGCTCAGGGGTTACTCCTGGCTCCATGGTCAGAAATTGCTCCTGGCAGGCACGGGGGACCATATGGGGCACCAGGATTCGAACCGATGACCTTTTGCATGAAAGGCAAACGCCTTACCTCCATGCTATCTCCCGGGCCCCTTCTATGGTAAGAATCAGAGGTCAAAGTCAGTCCTGTCTTTGTGCATGTTCTTTATGTAGTTGAAGACTTGTTAAGAGCCTATTAGTAGAGTGGATTTTTAACAACATCATGAGAGAGACTATAGTCAGTGCTATAATTCATTGCATTATGAAAACAAGTCAAGACTTTCTTCTGTCTGATAATATGATTTAAAGGTGGAGAATGACAATAAAGGATACTGCCAGTATTTACAGTGACTATTTGTAAAATGTATATATCAATTAAGGTATCAATTGGAAGTCATTTTTCAGGCCAGAGATGTGAAGAAACAAGGATACTTAGCTATGTGGAGCTGAGGACCACCAGGGCCACCCCAAAAGTGCTTGAGGGGTGTCAAGGTCACATCCATTAATTCTCAGCGTGTTCTGTGATGCTGGCGGTTGAACTAGGGTTCTGCCACATGCAAGACAAGTATTTCACCTCTTTATCCCAGCATCTTAGTCACGTTTAAAAGCTGCCAAAAGATAATTAGCATCTTAGATATATTTTTCTACTCCAAATGATGGCCAATTTCATAACACATTCAGCTCTATATAAACCGGAGTTCAAGTAAAGATATACTATCATAACATACCTGTATCAACAAAATGGTACTGTTGTAATTATTGTTAAATCCTTGTTATAAATAAATATGTAATAGGCACTTTGAACTTTTTTGCTTGACCTATGAGGGCAGCTATTGTCACATACAGATATATTGATAATAAGTAGGAGGGGACCCTGAAATAATCGATGGAGGAGGGAAGCAGACTTCTGGCAATATTGGAATATTGTATTACAAAACCTTACCATTAATAATATTGAAAATCACAGTACCGGGGCCGGGCGGTGGCGCTGGAGGTAAGGTGCCTGCACTAACCGGAACAGACCTCGGTTCGATACCCCTGTTACCCATATGGTCCCCCGTGCCTGCCAGGAGCGACTTCTGAGCGAATAGCCAGGAGTAACCCCTGAGCGTCACCGGGTGTGGCCCAAAAACCAAAAAAAAAAAAAAAAAAAAAAAGAAAATCACAGTACCTCAAAGACAATGTATTTTTTCAAAATCCCAAAATCTTTAACAATATATAAGAATATCTTTGAGGATAATCTTAGGAAATACAATTCTCAAAATTACGGTAAGTCTCTTAAAATATGAAAACCCTACCTATCTCTAGAGATACATTTAAGAATATCAAAGACATTGGTATATAAAATTTTAAGATAATTAGATTATTTTAAAATATGAATTTATTACCTCTTAGAAAACAAAATGCATGTTTTAGGCAAGTTGATAAAAGTTTGCTTCTAATGTCAAAGTGCCAAATAAAAAGTATACAACATATATATTTTCACATATATGTAATATAAATATGTATATATTGCTATATCATTATATTTTATATATTGTCTATATGTATTGCTATATAAATATTAAAAGATACTTAGTTTATTTTGAATTATTAACTCATTAGGCAAGTTGATAAAAGTTTGTTTCTAATGTCAAAGTGCCAAATAAAAAGTATACAACATATATATATACATATATTCACATATATATAATATAGATATGTATATATTGCTATATTATTATATTTTATATATTGTTTATATGTATTGCTATATAAATATTAAAAGATACTTAGTTTATTTTGAATTATTAACTCATTAAAATTTAGAAAATAAACTGTACTCTTTGGGCAAATTGATAAAAATTTGTTTCTAATGTAAAAAGGCCAAATAAAAACTAGGCAACCTATTTATACATATATAACTTATTTTTATTTATTCTCCTTAAAATTTACACTTCACAAGCAAAGGATTTGAAATTTTTACCTCCTATAACACCAGTTCTCATACAATATAATCCCTGTCAGGGGTGCAGAAGAGACAGTAGAGGGATTAAAGAGGGATTAAACATGCTTGCCTTAAACATGATCAACCTAGGTTCAAGCTCAGGTATCAAACACAGTCCCAAATACCACCAGAAATGTACTGTGAGTGGAAACAGAATATATAAGATTCCTGATAACCACATTTAATCAAATTTTAAAAATAACTAAAATGCAATAAAATAACATTAAGGGAATTGAATAGAGTTCAAATGATCAATAGTGTTTTATTTGTACATATTAGAGACAAATTAAACTAACTTTTTAATTAAGTTGAAGTGAAAACAAAATTAATTGAATGCAACAAAATCATAAATATAGTTAAGGTATAATGACATTTTAAAACATTTTAAGGCAAGTGAGCCTATTACAACTATGTAATCAAATTATTTTACATGATAATTGCATTCTATTTATATACAATAGCCTTCAGAGCTTCAAACTTAATCTGGAAATAATTTTGTCTGATCCGAGTAACTAATTTATAATTAAGTGTTAACACAATAATGAAAACATTTTAACTTTTTTTTTAATTTTTGGGCCATACCCTGCATGTTTAGAGTTTACTCCTGAGACTACACTCAGGAATTATTCAAGAGATCATATGGGATGCTGGGGATTGAATCTGGACCAGCTGTGTAAAAATAAAAAGTACCTTAACTTCTGTACAATTATTCTGGACCCAAACTAAAACTTTTTAAAGGCACAAAACTTCAATGCAATGTTGGAGCTACAACACTGAATAAAAAATAATCTTTAATGTAAATGCAAAGCTGCATATTTGAATTTTTAACAGAAAAAAATATACTTAAGACTATCAATATGTCACAATTTAAGCTACCATTTATTATATTTTTATGGTTCACAAAAGAGGTCCTTTACTTAAACCAACACACCATTTGAGCATAAGCCTAAAATCTATTCAGTTCAAGACAGACAAGCTCTTCCTTCAGACAAGAGAGGATAATAGTAAGTGAATATAAAATGCCAGGAAATAGTTGTAGATTTTTTCAACAAAATATCATATTCACTCACTAAGATAGTAACTTTTATCAATTTCCCATTTCCGTTTTTAGCAATATAACCAGAGAATTATTCTAATATGACTAAAGTACATATAAAATTCAATTTAATGGAAATAGCATTCTAGCCACCTTAGAGAAAAGCAATTAACTGACCACTTTAAAGAATTGTGAAATTATAGAGAAGTACTTTACATTTATTGCATATCTTCTGTGTTTTGGATAGTGAATTCTATATGTTTTTTAATATATTATTTAATTTAATCCTCATTACAAACAGATAAAAGCAAATGTTACTAGACTTTCTGTACCTTCCTTAAAATATAAAACTATGAGATCCAGAAGTACTGGACTAAATCTTGTTCATTTTCAGAAAATAGGACAGAATCTGGGAAGAATAGGAGAAATATTTGTAGACTGAAAGCATTTTATTTTGACACTTTCAAACAAAAAAAATCAAGACACAAAATAGCATATACTTTAAGAAGATGATATAATAAGTAAACACCTATAATCCCAGTCTAATAACAAGAGAAATTTGATTTTTTATTTGCCCATTTATTTTAATTTTGAGGCCATGCTCAGCAATACTCAGGATCTACTCATGACTCAACCTTCAAGTATTACACCTGGCAGCCTGGGAGGATCATATGGAATGTTGTGGATTGAATGTGGGTTGGCTTCATGCAAGGCTAGTGCTCTTCCATTATGATGTGCTCCAATATGAAAGCCCATTTTTAAATGTAAATTTTATAATACTACTCCAGTGCCACCCCAGTGAATTTTAAGAGAAAACATATGAATCAAAAAAGGGAATTCATACACTTAATGCATACTCTACTCAGGCATTAACAGTCTGTCTTCATAGAGTACAATGGGTAGAGTTTTTGGCATGTGTTCAACCAACCCAGATTTGATCCCCCTATGCCCTGCCAGAATAAGCACTGAGCACAGGGTCATAGTAAGTTCTGAGAACTTTCAAGTATTGAATAAATAAATAAATAAATAAATAAATTTAAAAGAAAGTATCTCTCTTCACCAGTATTAAGTAACTGGAATCTGGGGCTATTTAAAGTGTTGCCTTTATAAAGTTTGAATGGTTCCCTTTCATTCATCTATCTGACTTTAGTTATCGTTAGTCAAATGATACTCCAGAAAGATCAGTGTTAACCTATACCCCTTCATCTCCCCCACTCTCCCTCACTTGACCTCCTTTCTGCTCATTGAACAAGTTGTGAAAGTTTCTTACCCCTCATATATCTGCAAGACCTGTTTCATCATCTCCCTCTAAGGTTTCCCAAAATAACATTCACTTGATAAACTCTACCTGAACTACCATATTTATTTCTCCCTTTCTGCTGTTTTTTGTTATCATAGCACTTACCATCATATAAGAGTCATCTTTTTCCTGTACTTTTTATTTTTATTTATGGTTTAATAAATTCTTTCATTGAATGACTGTGACACACAGATTTACAAGATGTTCATGATTTAGTTTTAGTCATGCAATGTCAAACACCCTTCACCCGTGCACATTTTCTGACATCAATGTCCTCAGGATCCCTCCCACCTTCCTCACCACCTGCTTCTGTGGCAGGCATCTCTCTAGCTCTACTCTCCTGACGTTCTCTTCCTTTTTTTCTAAAAAAATAATCTTAGATATCTAATTTGTATCTAATTATACTGTCTAGGATTTAAGGCTCACCAGAGCAAGGGTACGCCCTATCTTATAGTCCCTGAAAGGTAATTTTTGTTTAGTAGAGATTCATATAGATTTTATTAAGTGACTAAATAATTGGCATGCTTGGCTCAGTGCAGCATAAGAGGAAGACATCAATCAGTAATGAGTGAGATAAACTAGGACAGAGAAGTTAATAGCACTTGCCCTACAAGTAACCACCACAACCCATTTTGATTTTCATTACCACATATGTTTCCCTGAGCACTTCCAGAAGCAAAATCTGAACACTGAAACAGAAGTAGAAACCTGAGCACAGTCAAATATGGGCCAAAAATAAAAAAAGAGGGAAAAAATGGCATAAACAGAAACCAAGTCAAAGACAATATTAGGTAAAGATAACTGTACTTGTTTCCAAACCTAAAGAAAAGGATAGTTTATATTCAGTTGCTCCTTCCCCCCAAATAGTCTATTCCCCAAAGATTTATTTTGTTTAGATTTTTAGATAACCTGGAGTATGCCTCAGGGTGCCAGCTCATGAGAAAATACTACTGTTTCTTTTGGTACCCAGTGGTTACAGCCCACTCTTTCTTCCTTCTTGTTGTTGTTTTAATTCTTTAAGTGAATTACTGTGAATAACATAGTCACGATTCCATTTCAGGTGTACAATCTTCCAATAACAAACCCTTCAGCAGTTTCTACTCTACCAATTCCTCCTTATGCTGTTTTAGACAAGATGGCTGCTTTGAGGAGTCAGCCATCTTGCTTCCTCCATTTACTGTGTCGATTGTCCTTGGGATAGCTGAAGAACAGAACCTTTCACAATTATAAAACCACTGCTTTCACGGTGGAGGAAGAACTCAGAGGTAAGTAGTGGTAATCCTTTCACAATATAATATGTTCTTTTATGTGGTTTTCACTGGCTGAAATGTTATTTCTTGCTCTCCCTGCCAAGAAAACACTCTCTTCTTTAAGGCTTAATTCAAATAAATGTCCTTTGGTATGATCATGTCTTGCTCGCCTTGGAAGCCAAGAATTCATCACTAGAACTGGACTCATTTCTCCGAATGCTGTACTATTGTACAGATATTTATTTCTTTGTACAATTGTACAGATATTCATCTATTTCATAGACTAACCTATGATCTCTCAGAGGTCAGAGACTCTATGTATTCTTTTTTAGAAGAATATTGACATTCTGTGGTTTACAATGCTATTAATGGTTTCTCATATTCATGATTCCAACACTACCTATGATCCGTGTCACCCATCCCTGTACAAAGGACCCCAATACCACTTATTCCCAAATCCCCCCCCCCACACACACACACACAAACCAATTGTACGAAACAGTCTCCCATCATGTCTTTGGACCTTTGTTGCTACCTTACTTTGTGTCCTTAAGTTCAAGCTTTGAGAGATATCACACTACTTTTTTCCTTTTTTTTTTTAAATTGCTTTATTTAACCACCGTGGTTAAAAGGTTGTTTGTTCACAATAAAATTGTTCATTTTTAGAGTTACAAAGTTGTTCATGATTGAATTTCATGATTGTGCTTCACCAATGCACATTTCCCACCACCAAAGTCCCAGTATTCCTCCTCCCTTCCCACTGAATGACTCTGGACAGACATTTTACATTTTTTACATTTCTCATTCTCTCTCTCTCTCTCTCTCTCTCTCTCTCTCTCTCTCTCTCTCTCTCTCTCTCTCTCTCTCTCTCTCTCAGTCTCTCCTTTTTTTCCCTTTTAGACACTGTGATTTGCACTATTGTTAATGAGGGGGCAACATACATATCATTTTATCTCCTTTCAGCAGTCAGTTCTTGTTCTGAGTGATCATTTACAACTGTCATCGTTAGTGGTCCCTTCTCTGCCCTAACTATACTAACTACACTGCCCACTGCCACCACACCCCCCCCATTTGTTACAATCTTCCAACCACGGACTAATCCTCCTAGACCTCATTACTATTATCTCTGGATAGTATTATCAGACTATCTTTTATATCCCACAAATGAGTGTGATCATTCTAGGTTTAGCCCTCTCCTTCTGACTCATTTTGCTCAGTATAATACTCTCCATGTCCATCCATGTTCCCTTTCCTTCTGACTCACTTTACTCACCATAATCTAGTTCCATCCATCTAGTTCTTTCCCTCCCAGTTGCTGCAAACTGTTCTTCCCTAAAATTGCACCGTATTTCATTATGTGCACGTATTCTTTATATATCCTTCACCTCTAAATCCAGACCCTAGCACTGTATTTTGGCTGGTCAATATTTACTAATTTCAAAATATGAATCACAAAATGACTTTGACATCCTAATCATCCCCCCTCAAGAGCCCCCAAATTATCTTCTTTCGGTCTTCAGAGCTAGTCTGTTGATATTCTCATTTTTTTTCTACTTAGCCTGAACAAAAATTCTAAAATGAATGTCCTGAATCCTATTTGTTTAACTATGTTTACCATTTTAATTAGCATTTCTTTGTTCTTTAAAGAATATCATCATTGTTCATCTGCTCACTACAGCCCAAAGCAGAAGAGTCCAGAGTGAGACTCACCTTTAATTAGGAGGTGCATTCATTAGTAGGCAGGTAAAACTAGATTACGAGAGGGTCTCTCCCTACTGTTTTCTGGTTTGAGCAAAGTAATTAGGTGTTTCTTTCAAGAAGCACTTTCTGGGAAGGCAGACTTGCATAGATTAAAAATGCTAAGGAAGCGCTTTTCTTTGTTTCCTAGGTCATTGTTAACATTGGGCTATATTAGCAAGGATGAGTCAGACACTTCAATTCAAGTAGAAAAACTGTTCTCCTGGTAGGTGTTTTAAAAACTGCATTAAAGGGGGTACTCAAGTTCCCAATGATAATGCTAACCTGTCAGCAAATTACCTAAAAGGGTGATTTCAAATGAATAGGATAATAGGAATATATATGCTAGAAACAAAGGCACATTTGGGAAAACCTCTTTTCTCTAAAATGAGGTTTTATCTTTTCATTATTTTCTCTACCTTGTCAGCAGCCCTTTGGGGTTATGTAAGAAAAAAAACGATCTAGTCTTAATCTACCATTGGAAGTTTGAAGGTAAATAATTAGCTCTGTAAAACCGATTAATACGATACCACTGAGATCATAGAAAGAGTACTGCACACATGAAAATGAAGTCAAAATTCAGTGTGACTCCTAAAAAGAGAGAATATGTAGGCATCCATTTGGTATTTAAGTCTGCATGTTATTTTTATAGAAATCATATGTTGAACATTAATATTTTAATGAGAATCAATATGATAGACAACATTTCAATATGGAAAATGCTTTTAAAATATTAATGGGTTCAACTAAGATCAGCTTACTTAATTTCAAGAATTATAATTTTTAAAAAAAATCACTCAAAATGATACTGGCTTTTAAAATTATCATGAAGAAATGAATTTTTTTAAGAATTACTATGTGGAAAGGGGAGAAAGTGACATTCAAGACACCCCTCCATTAACAATAGTGCAAACCAAAGCCACAGTGTCAAAATGGGGGGGAATGACCTGCCCTAGAAACCGATAGGAGAGATTGGGAGTAGGAGGAAAAAGAAAGACATAAGTGGTGGGAAATATGTGAATAGTGTACTTCATTGCATGACTGAAACCAAACAATTTTGTAACCACAGTGCTTAAATAAAGCAATTTAAAGGGAAAAAAGAGAAAAGAACTCAAATTTGATATGAGCAATGTATTTGTGTCTGGTGCTCAAGTGATAGCACTATGAGTAGGACGTTTTTGCCTTGCACCCCTGACCTGGGTTCGATCCTGGCATCCCATTTGGTCCCCCAAGCCTGTCAGGAATGATTTCTGAGCTCATAGCCAGGAGTAATCCCTGGGCAAAAAACAAGTAAAAAATTTATTTGTGTCATTAAAACTGCAGTATTAAATAAAAAACAATGAGTGGAGACATTTGTTATAGGAGTATGCTGAGCTTTGTAGCAAAGACTTCTAATAAAATATAAATATTTGTAAAGTTCCCTTAGTTACTTTATATTGTCTCTTTTATAGTGCAAAATAACTTTTCTATGACACTTGATGCATAGCATAGATTCGTGTACCATGGATACAATAAAGATATAAAACAGGCCTGTGAACCCCTTGCATTCTACCCTTAAAGTCATACAAATAAATTAAATTATATAGTTCTCAATAATTTGAGATCAACTTCTTCTATTAAGCAAAACATAATTTTTAGCCAAGAGGTTATGTCTGTTAATAGTACACTGCATTTTAAATATCAAATAGTATTTCATTATATGCGTGTAACTCAGCTTATTAATTCATTCTCCCACTGAAGTACCTTTGAACTGTTCCTTAGTTGAAGCATTATAAATAGAACTGTTATATCTTTGTGTTGATATTTTGAAAATATGCTTTATCATTTCTCTTCGAAAAATAATCAACAATAGGACTACTGGGGTGGTAGCAATAGTGCAGTGTGTAGGGTATTGGCTTTGCAGATTTGATCTTTGGTTCCTCCATATATAATCCCCAGAGCCCACCAGGAAGTGGTCCCTTTGCAAAGCCAGGAGTAAACCCTGAGCATCACTGGTTATAATCCAAAAATTAAAAAAATAAAAAGAAAGAAAACAGGACAGGACTACTATCAAATGATAAATGTATGTTCCTTTTTTTTGTAATTTTGTTTTGAGGCACACCCCACAATGGTAAGGGATTCATATGAATTAATGAGGATTCCAACCAGGGTTGTTCACATGCAAGGCAAGTGTCTTGACCCCTATACTACCACTCTGGTTCTATATATTCATCCTTATAGCAAAATGACCATCAGTTTTCCCACATGAATTACATCATTTCCTATTTCTATTTGCACTCTATGGAAATTTCAGTTACTTCACAGACCCACCCACACCTCTTGTTTTTATTATTTTCTCATTTGAACCATTCTAAGAGATCTGAGGGGTGTTATTCCCACATGACAGAGTGCCTCATGACTTCTCTCATGACCAATGTTGATTACCTTCTATTGACTTATTTGCCATCAGAATATTCTCTTTTGTAAAGTGTTTGAAGTCTTAACAATTTTTAAAATTTGTTTTATATGTTATTCTGTAACAATTAATTATTCTTCCTCAATCTTCCATTTAACAGCTACACCAGTCATTCTGTCCCAGATGTAAATTTATCTTGAATGGTAGAGAAAGAATAAAATTTGGTCACATGCCTCTTATCTGAAACCAGAACCTTTATAAAATACCATTAGTTAATAAACGAGAAACATTCAACTTGACTTTATATATTATAGCATGTTATTTTATCAATATAGTTGTCAAGGTCTTGATGGACTTGTGTCCTAGACTAGCCTAATTTCCTTATGCTCATTACTGAAGATTAGAAGGGTTTCACACTTTTATATCAATAAAAAAAGAAGAAACTATTAGAAATTAATTTTAAGTGGCTCCCAATCTGCTTCACTTATCCTACCTACTTTTCCTTTCTTCCTTGCCAGGCATCATATTGTGAATACCAGATCTTTATTATATTTCAATAAACTTCTTACTCTTTTCCTAGTTCAATAAACTCACATATTCTTCGAAGATATGTGTGTGTATGTTATGAGAAGTTTTCATTTGCCAATATGATGTCACATTTTTGGTGTAAGCTTGGATTCAAGCTTTTACCTCTGTTATAAACATAAAACTGTAACTCTAAAATGCTTCATATAGTTCTACATGTGACAGAAATTTCCAATAATTTTCAATTGACTTTTATTGCTCGCTTTTAATCTTTATTCTGTACATGTCTACAGTAGTGCATGGGCATACTATTAGAGAAAGTTTCAGCTTCAATTTGATGATTGTTTGTTTTCTTGTTTGAGCAAATAAAGACTATAATTTATTCTTTAGAAGCTAACCTCCTTATCTAAAATGGTTGCAAAAGGTAAATGTTCTACATATGCTAAATTAATGTTTAAAAACCCAGCATATGAATTGGCAGTATCTGTTCACTTATTGGTGTTAGCTAAATGTCAGATCTGAGTCAGACAATGCTAGTCTGGGGGAACTTAGAATGAATAAGCTAGACCTATTATTTGTCCCAGTATTACTCAATGGCACAATTATCACAGATTAGTTCTAATAATTCTAAATGTGTCCCCTTATTCACCTGATCACCCATGAAAGAGAGTCAAAATCAGGCTCTCTTCTGTTTCCCTCAATTCTTGGATTCTATCTATTTCATAGTAAACTATCTTCACCCAGAATGTCCTATAAGATAAAATATAAAGGTAATTCTGTGGCAGGATTTCACAAATATTTTTCCCTTAGTCTTCCCAAACAATCTAATCTTGGCTCATAACTTATTCTGTGATTTTTTTTTATACTGAAGGAACTATTGATCCAGTGATTCATACCAGCCAGTATAAACAAACAAAAAAATCTAAATATTAGACCTCATTTTTACTTGAATTTTAACTGGATACATCAGGTGTCTGGACAGTGAGGCAGACGTGGGAAGGTTGCACTAGTGAAGGGGGGGTGTGACTGAAAACCAACTACAATCATGCTGTAATCATGGTGCTTGAATAAAAAATTTATATATTGAAAACAAAAGAAAGAAAATGGCAAGGAACTTTTTCTTCTATTAAATCCAAATCTAACTCCCCAGAGTGTGATTCTAGCTATGCCAACTGGAATAATATAAATGAGTCAGATATGATAAGCCTTCAAAAATTTGCCCTCGGCAGCTACTTTTATTTCTGCCCTAAAGAATTATTGCTCTTTTTTTTATAGTGAAGCAAGCTAGTTTTTATTAATCTTTATTTAGAAAGATTTAAGGAGAAAGAAAGAAGGACACAGATGTTCAAGGGAGATACTTGGCCTACAGCAGGGATTCACCGATGGAGGGCATATGTGGCTCTCCAGTGACATTGCCTGTCCTGCTTAGCAGTTGATTTATTCCATCTCAGGCCCACAGTGACATGTATGGGATATGTGCCGGGCTTCTCTGTCTATCTTTCCTTCTCTGTCTCTAGACTCCTCTCAATCTTGGGCAGGGGTTCTCAAATTATGACCCATGGGCAATTATTGTGCATAGTTTTTCTTAAAACTATAGTCCAGCCATACAATGGTTTGAGAGACAGTAAACCCCCCTGTTTAAAAAGTTTGAGGACCCCTGATCTATAGTATCTTTTTTTTGTTTTTGTTTTTTTGGGCCACACCCAGTGACGCTCAGGGGTTACTCCTGGCTATTCACTCAGAAGTCGCTACTGGCAGGCACGGGGGACCCTATGGGGAACCGGGGGATCGAACCATGGTCCATCCTAGGTTAGCGCAGGCACCATATCTCCAGCACCACCGCCCGGCCCCCTATAGTATCATTTATTTTAACCTTATAATGCCCTTTGGAAGTGTATCATTTACTAAAGAAACTGAATAACTTGAGGAAGTTGAACAGACACGTAGAATGTTTCTCAAGGTCATCATGCAGATGATAATTTAAGCCCAGCATCAATGAACTTCAAAATTCAAACCTTAAATCACCATTGCAAGGAAAAATATAAGAACTGTAGAAATATGTCCTACATGTAAAGGACCTTATCCAGTGTAGAAGAACCTCTTGACAATAGTTATATTCTATTGAGAAACTAGAAGTGCCTCTAAGTGACACCTTACAGGATGACAGAGTAGAGCTTCAAAATGAAAAAAAAAATACTGGTTGAACCCAGGCAGCAGCAAGTGCAGTTTTTTTTTCTTTTTAATAACTCTGAATGTACATTTCTCAGTTTTAATTCTGTCTTGGAAAAGATAGTGTCTAGACAGACTGTAGCGTATTCATTACTTTGCAAATCAAAGTTAGAACTTATTTGACCTTTATGGGTTGTAAAAAAAAATCTGAAATATCGTCCTTTTCTTTCTGATCTAAAATGTCTCTGATGCAAATATCTTCATTGGTTTTGTTTCTAGACTATCACAGCTGTTGATAGACATACCTGAGACTTAGATTTGGGGATTTTTAGGTTAGAAACTTAATTCTCTTGACTATCATTATTATGAATAGTATTTTGCTATGAAATTGGTTCTGATATTGCAAGTTCTGAGTTAATTTTCTATTGTTTCATTGATGCTACATTAAGTATAACTGACATTTTTTTTTTCTTTTGGGTAACAGAAATTTAAGAGAAGGGAAACCAAATTCTTTGGTTTTTATTCGTTCCTGGTAGGATTGGTATTTTGCTTTGGTTTTAGTTTTGGGGTCACACCCATCAGTGGTCAGAGCTTACTCCAGAAGAATTTAGGGGAACATATGGACGGCCCAGGTTGGCCATGTACAAGACAAGAGCCCTAACGGCTGTATTATTGCTTTAACTCCTCAATGATATAAATACTTTTATCGCATAAAATTTGAATTCCTTTAGCTCAAAATTTGTACCAAATTTTTGTTGCTATTTTTGTTGTTGTTATTAATTAAATAACCATGAGATAAAGAGTTAAATACTTATTGATAGCTGAGATTCAGTTACAAAATATTCCAGCACCTACCCTTCGCCATAGTTCATTTCCCCAGTTTTCCTTATTTACTGCCCCTAACTCCAGTCTTCCTCTATGAAAGACAATTTTCTTCTCTCTCTCCTTTCCTCTTTCTTCTCTCTCTCCCTTTATTTCTTTTTAGGCACTTTTACTGAAGGGTTATTATGCATTTTACTTTACTTCCTTTGGTCACCCAGATCTTATCCAGAGTTATCATTTCCAACTATTATTGTCTTAGTGGTCTCTTCTTTATCCTAACTGCACTTATCATTTGTATTGTCTTTGGATATTAATCTCATGCTATTTTTTATATCCTGCAGATGAGTCAGTCATCCTATGGCTGTTCATCTCCCTTTGACTATTTCTCTCAGCATGATACACTTTCCATGTCTAACTATGAAAAAGAAAATTTCCTGACTTCATTTTCCTAAGAGATGCATAGTATTGCATTGTTTAAATGTACCATAATTTCTTTATCCACTCATCTATTATTGACACTTGGATTTTTTCCAGATTCTAGCCATTATGAATAGTATTGCAATGAACACAGGAGTGCAGGTGACTTTTCTGCACTGTAATTTTTGGACACCTAAGATATATTCCCAGGAACAGTATTGCTGAGTTGAATGGAAGCTTAATTTCTTAATATGGGAATGCCCATAGTATTTTTCGAAATGGTTGGGTTGGTCTACATCACTACAAGCAGTGAATGAGAGTCCCTTTCTATCCACATCCATGCCAGCAATGGTTGTTCTTGTTCTTTTTGATGTGTGCCAGTCTCTGTTGTGTGAGATGATATCTCTTATTGTTTTGATTTGCATCTCCATGATGACTAATGATTTGGAGCATTTTTGTATTGCTTTCATAAAAAAAAAAGCATGGTCATCTGTATTTCTTCTTTGAGGAAGTTAGCCAAATTTTCAATGATATCATTTTTATTTACTCTTTTAAAAGAATTCCCTCTCTTTTCTTATATTATAAAATGCTAATTTTACTTTAGAAAGTATTATAAGGCAAAATTTCTCAACCTGGGTCATATAAATCTCTGTAGACTTCCTTTCAAGGGAGCCATCTGTGAAAATAGCATAAATGATCAAGGGTAATGGCACAAGATTGGGGAACAACCAGTAGAACTGGGAACCACATAGTTGGAACCTGTAGAAATGAAAAAGAGTTGAAAGGGTTTAATGGTCAGAAAAAAAGGTTGATAAACAGTCATATAAAGTGTCTTTCACATCAACTGACAAATTTAATCTAGGGATCCTTTCATTCGTCCTTCTAGTCTGTGCCTCCCACCAGTTCTGGGCTCAGTTTTCTGAGTTTTTAGACACATTTTAGGACCACATTTGGTACAGCATCTACTAAAATTTGTAGTTACCACTTGCCATACACAGGAGCCAAAAAATTTTTTCATTTTGAAAGTATAAACAAATTCAAAATAGAGCATGTTGAGAACAAAAAATATGTGAATCCAATAGAAAGAAAAGGAACGCCCTTGCCCCTTCATAGCAGGTGATTTCTATTCTTAATTCACAGCCTATGATTACAGCTGTACATGCCATCAGATTGTTTTTTTACAGCTAAGAAATGTGCCTCTGAAGGCAGAGATCCAAATTTCTGAATCGTGACAACAACAGCCGAAGTCTAAAGATAGACAGTCAAAACAGTGTTTTTCTGTACATTTTCAGTTGTTAAAAAAGCAGTTAGTGTACATAATGTCTGAAGCGTATTGTTTTAACCCTCCAATGGCTCTACTGGGAAAAAGATTTATGACAGAAGATGTCATTTATAGATTAATAGCTCTCTCACTTCAGCTCGTATTTTCAAATGCATTTTCCAGAGGTGGGTAAAAAAAAAAAAAAGTCATCTTGAACAAAACATGCCGAGGAGATACCTCACTTTACCTCAACCTGGAGGAGGCTGTTCCCCCTGGGTGTGTTCTGGTTTCCTCCTTGTTCCCTCCAGATTATCTTTGACAATCTTTTCTCTGAGAGGTTCTGCCTAACTACCCTCCAACGGACACATCCCAACTTCCCTCTTTTCGAGCTCAGCCTTTCTCTGCACACAGACCCAATTATCTGAAATGGTTACCCATGGTCACCCTCACTAGCTTAAAGGTCCCCAGAAGACAAAGACCTCTACTTGCATGTAGTTCCCAGAATCCAGCACTTAACCTAATGCCTGCATAGTCAAGAAAGATGACAGGTGAACTGGCCACACAACTGAAGAGCAAAGATGTGCCAGAGGTTGGGGAAAGGATGTTAGGGTCCTTGGGAGAAGGAAGGAATACACTGATGATGAGTAAGGTGTTAAAAATCACCCGAGAATTCATTATTAAAGTACTGTAAACCACAGAATCTCAATTTTATTTTTTAATTTCATTTTTTTAAAGAAAGAAAGAAAGAAAGATCATAGGAACTTTATCTCTGGTCTATTTCTGTCATCTCAACCAGGTCCTCAAGCAAATTTCTGGTCAGATCAAGGAGCCAAAAACTAAGCTTGAATTCCCATACCCAATGGTCTTTGAGACACACTGGCTGAGGTGCCATTGCGAATCTGACCTTTCAGACTCCAAGCAACAGGGCCAGGATCTAGTGGCTGGCAAGAATGCTTTTTGCTTGCAAGAGAAGAGAAGAGAAGGCAAAGCTGATGTGAACTTGTGACCTTCCCCATGAGCAGAGGCACCCGCACCAGGCAGGGCTAGCTCTTTCATCGAGTACAATGGTAACACTGTGTACGAAAGCATGATTCACAGGAGAATCAGGAGCTCCGCCAAAGGCAGGAAGGCAATCTGTACAAAATACTATATGCTGAGAAGGCCTTCTTTTCTTTTCCAAAGGAGAAGGAAGCTGTTGGGGTGCAGGGGAGGGACGGCAACCAAGCCATCAACAGAATGAACCCCTTCCCTTTGGAGGAAGACCCAGGACCTGAGAATCACTTCTTTTGTTCTGGAGTGTGGTTGTAAGATAGAGTTTCATTGCAGTCAACTAATTTGAGTGACATTTAACTTGATTTTTTTAGTCTTTTTCCCAGCTCAAGAAATATTAGAAACAAGTGATGATAATGATAATTAAGGAAATGTGCAGAGAGTGCTGATTTCAGGGGCCAAAGGTACTTATTTGTTCAAGGGACCATGCCTAAGAAGAGAGAAGAAACAACCTCTATTTCAAGGAATGAGATGTCAAAGTAAGAGACCCTTAAAACGGCATGAAAAATTCGAAATCATTCCGTATTCCAAACATCGAGTTTGTTGTCAAGGAGATGTATGGGAAACAGCATCATTCTCCTTTCAATTCGAAGCTATCATTTAGGCTGTCCAGATACACTGCAGTATAATTAAGAATTATTTTGCCATAGATAACATTTTATTTCCTAAAAAGTACTTTTGATGTCTTTATTAAGGAGTACTAGTCACAAAAACCCAGAAAGCTGTTGAAAAATAAGAGGGGGAGAATATGAACATACTTAGGTGAAAACAAATTAAACCCCTGGTAAACTAAAGAGCAATCGAGTGCAAGGATGGTCTAAGTACATGAATTATTTATCAGAAATCTGGGCTTTGAGATCTAACATATGCCAGTGTCTACATCATCACCACATTCCTACCAGTTTTCTGTTTCTCAGTTCCCCTTCTGCCTGGAAGATGTAAATGCTCATACCAAGTATTTTGTAGGGTAATGCATGTAAATGAACAAATTACAATTCAAAATTTCAGTGGCATTGAACTTGCAATGCAATCTGGCGGCGATATTTGGGTCATCTCGTACTTTGTAGGACCTTAAAGCTGTGATAGACCCAGTGACAATCATATTCCAGATTCCTTCTGAAAAGGGAAATCCCAACCTCGCTGAGTTTTCGGCTTTTCTGCACAGTTCACTGGCAGGTTACCACGTACCCCACTTTCCCTGATGTAAATAATGTAAGCCTCACTTCTCGAGGCTTCGGGCCAGACTTGCAAAGCAAAGAGTAAGTCTCTCTCCCAAAGCAAAGTTAGATCAAAATCTGTAGGTTATATGACGGAAGGAGCAGGATCAATGTGTCACTGTGTCCAGTTTCCAAATAATAGAAAGCAGATTCTTTTGTTTTTGGTTTGGTTTTTTTAGACCCCACCCAGCAGTGCTCAGGGCTTTCTCCCCACTCAGGCAGCACTGCTGGTGGGAGTTGGGAGAGCTATGTATGATGCTGAAGATTGAACTTGGGTTCTCCTTCCATATGTAAAGCAAGCATCTCACCCACTGTACTATCTCTCCATCCAATTTTTATTTTTGGTTTTTGAGTCACACCCGGCAGCTCTCAGGGGTTACTCCTGGATCTACACTCAGAAATTGCCCCTGGCAAGCTTGGGGGACCATATGGGATGTCAAGATTCGAACCACCGTCCTTCTGCATGCAAGGCAAAAATGCCCTACTTCCATGCTATCTCTCCAGATCTCTCCAACCAATTCTAACAGATTTTTTTCTATGATCATGGTGTAAAGGTACATAAAAGAGTAAATATAGTTGAGAAATTGCTTGTAGTAAATGGTGAAATATAACTGCATATAAAAACTAAAATAAATTTCATGATTCTAGATTTAAGTATCGAGAAAACTGTAAAGAAAACATTGAGGTACAAGTCATTTGAGAAACTTCTTCCCAAAGTGCTAAGGTATTCCTCTGAGACCTGAAATTCTGTGTTCTTTCCATTTCGCCACCACTAACCAGCGTCACCAGCATCACTTGAGTTCTATTTTCTAAGGGATATTCTAGCTGTATTTTTGAACACTGCCTTCCTCTGAATCGGGGACTCTGATGGGAGAACCCAAAAGCAAGCCAAGCAAAAAAGTCTTGACAAGTCTCCAGTGAAACCTGCACTTTCACGTTTTCAGACTTGAACTCCTGTCATTCTAGCTTTATAACATGGCACCAAAGGGGAAAACTTAAAGAATTATGTAGTTAATAGCTAAAGCTTCCTATCATCGATTTACCCCCATCAGAGAGAGGAATCTCTCTCTTAAGACATTGATCATGGACATTCTCAGACTCAGAAATGCTTAGGCCAGCAGCACATTTAGTGACAAGTCAGATAAATGAGTTGTGACTGCCTAAAACACTGAGATAAGGGTTGTGAGAATGTATTCAGAGTGAGGAAAATACCCTCATTGACTAGTGATGTCTGCCATGTGTCGGGCAAAAAAAAACAAGCATTCAAGCTGCCTGGAGCAGTGGCTTTCAACTTCACATTGGCAAACCATCACCAGTCCACAGACTGGGTGGTTGAAAATCAGTGGTAAACTGACCCCTTGGAATCAGGCTAGCATCTGCTAACTTATAAAAGTCAGTTTAAAGAGACTAAAGAGATTACGTACTATATGTTCTCAATTATGGAGCATTCTGGGAAAGGCAAAACAGTAAAGAAGATACAACTATCACTGACTGGAAGAGGAGTCAGTAGGAAGAAAGGACAGAGAGCAAATAAGAGATAGAGTGTCTATATATAGGAATATGAAGATAGTCCATGTGATGTGAAAATGATGAGTGTATGTCATCAGATATTTGTTTAGACCCATGAAATCTACAATGTCAGGATTAAACTCTAAAGTAAACTAGTAAGCCAAACACTAAGGTAAACAAATGCCTCATTACTATATAGCAGGGACAGAGTGTAGTTTCAATATGTCAATGTTTGTTCATTCTTGGGTTAAAAAAAAGTGCTATTCTGGAAATTAATGTTGATGGACTAATGTGTGTGGGAGATGTGGTACAAGGAAAAACTGTGTACTTCCCTCTCCATTTTATTGGAAAATTAAAACTAGCCCCAAAATGTCTTTTAACAAATGGATTCTATTACAACCACATCTAGGGAGAATATTGTTACATAGCAATTAACAGGGAGGATCAGAAAGATCTAGAATTATCATTTTTATAACTTAAAAATGGTCCTGTACTATATTTCTGGCCTATAAAGTTTTTGTATTGTTTTGTCTGTTTCATATTAAGATAGATTTCGATCTGTTTGATGTGTGAATGTGTCTATCTCCCCATCTAAAAATCTAACAAGCTTCTTCAAAGACAAATTTTATTTTGTTTCTCTTTGTGTTCCTCCCACAATATCTTCCTGCAATCATTTGCTCATAATAGTAGTTCAATATTCATTAAAATAAAGTTAACAAAAATAAAATAGCTACCAATTTCTGTGTGCCTACCATGTTCTTGTAGCTTTGCAGATAATATAATAACTTTCAAGATAATACAATAACTTTGCACAATGTGTTTTGTCTTCCTTTGTAGACACATAAAGAAACTCATGTTCGAAGAGGTCAGATACAAAACTGAAAAACATTCATTCTTAAAGGCTTTATTAAAACTCATGTCTGTCTAACTCCCAAGTATCTCCAATAAACTAGGAAGTCTTTTCTAAAATACCATCCTATATTACTCTATAGAGTTTATATTTTGTCCTGATGTTGTTTGATATATAGATATAAAAATTATTGTCAGCAAACTTGAGTACATACTCTAATTAATATATTTTCATAATTATCCATGAATTGACATTTATCCATTACATGTTTATCTTCAACATACTTTGGTAAACATGGGACTGTATTAAAGAATAATCGTTTTGGCTTTCTAACTAATGAGGAAGGTTGATTCTGGAGCTAATGGTTTTTTCCCCAGTAGATCCAATGAGCTAATGCTCAAAGTTGGCTAGCCCTTGGTTTTTCTGATCAAAACAGAAGGGCTAGATTTTCAGCCAAAGGAACACTTTGCTCTTAAAACTTTACCTCAATGCAATCAAAAGAACACACAAAATATTCATCAGGCTAGAATTTCTTAAAGTCAACAATATGAATAATATGTCACAAGTAGACATCTCCTTTACTCTTTTAGCATAAACTTATGTGGTATTTTCATAATTTTCCTCTTTTTTACTGCAAATGAAAGACTAATTAGAGTACAGATGCATACAAAGAAGGAGGTCAATGAACAGTAACATCCAGAAATGGCAGTTATATTTTATTAGATTGAATGTAATTCCCACTATTTTGTTCTTCCCTCCCACTACATTTTGGTAAATAGAACAGACATTCCTGCTGCTTTTTCCACTCAATTCTATATGCACCATTTGGAGAATATAGCCATTTAGTGACCAAAAGTAATCTGCACTCCCTGAAAGAATGCTCTAGGAGGTTCTAATTTTCAACTTTGCCACTCCTCTCAAATTTAAACCTACAAACCACTGTAGACCAAAACAACAGTGATCAAACTCAAAAAATGTATCTATAAATTACTTCATATATAGATTTCTCAAGACCTCAAGGTCTCTAAAAGTGAATAAACAAATTGATAGAAAAATCCTCTGTGCAATCTAGCAAGATGCAGTATTATATAGAACTGTGTAAACACACTCGGCAGGACATTTGAAGGGATGTGCTCTGGCCTTTTGCAAAACTGACAATCTAACGAGCAAACCAAGGGGGTCCAGACATAGTTCAATAGTAGAGCGACTTCCTTGCAGGCATGAAGCTGTGAGTTTGATTTGTGTGACCCTGAAAGCACTACCATTTGTCATTCCAGCACCACAGACAGTCTCCAAAGTCCAGCATCTGTAAATATGTCTGAGCACTGAAATACTGAAAGCATGTAACCTAGGCTACTACCACAACCAAGTGTGAAAAAAACAAAACAAAACAGTAAGCCCTACAACTAGGTATGCAAAGTACCTCAGCCAAGTGTGTGAGCATCATAATTGGGGGGTGCAACCTCAGCCAGCATCTCAACTGTGTGTGACACCAGTCATGGCAAAAACAAGAAATGTTTAAAAAATATTTACTTCATTTACAACAAACAGGTCTGTAAACAATTGAAAATCTAACTAAAAATATAAATCTCTGTATCAAGATATATTTATATACATACACTAAGTGCAAGAGATCTAAATGTTTTCAAAATTAAATATAAAATATATCAATGAAGCAAAAATGAAGGCCCAGTGAATATAGTTTAACAAGCTTTTTTATACCAGGCTCTCCACACAGAGAGAAAATGGTTTCCACACAGAGAGAAAAAAAAATGGCAGCAGATAACAGCTTTAAAACTCATAAAAAATAAGTCATGGCATTTAAAAGTCCAAAGTAAGAAGACATTATGACCAGCAATTATAGTAATGACACTCTGCAAAATTCTCTCAAATGATATATTGTAATAGCTACAGAAATATAACAAAAACACTTGTTTAGACATTCTAGTGATGGTTGTTTATTCAATTTTAGAAGTAATCATTCTCCTTAACTTTTATTTTTTTTTATTTATCAGAAGTAGCTCATAGTTCTGTTCTCAGTACCTTTTCTGGGAATTGTTAGGGATAATCATCTGCATTTGAAATAGATGGAATAAATACCATCCTCGGTTTTTTCTATTTCACCCCAATATTGCACCATTCTTAGAGTCTGCTGTTGGTTATATACATGATATGTCTGTTCACTGCTAAGTTCTTGATTTAAGTTGATTAAACTCTTTATAAAATGATTCACTGAGAAGTAACCCCAGTGACTGAGAAGTAACCCCAGTGAACCTTCTAGAAACTATTCACATAAATGCCCAACTAAGTAGCTAATACCACATAGACATTCACAGCTGAGGAGAACAGTGTCTGCTATTAGGATGTCTGCTGCTTTCTAACAAGTGCATTGGTATTGAAAGAAAGTTTAATGGATATGTTTTATGTAGAAAAAAAAGCAATCAAGTTATTAAAGGACCAGCTGCCATTTTCTAAGCACACAGTCATAATATTATAAATTAAAGTGCAAGAATTAGTCACTTTTCTTCAATTGCCTAGAATCCGGTGACTGGTGAATTAAGCTGATAAAGACAAGATTTAAGGACTGTGACTCCGGAATTCATTATTCAAATTTCTCCCTTTTCACCCTAATGTGGTCAACTGCTCACCTTCCTGATCATAAATAATATTTGTGCCTTTGTAAATTTCACCGATGCCAGGTACATACACAATAAATTCCCGAACTGTAGATAATTCTGTTACTCTCGTTTCCTTTTTTATGCTTATGAGATGCATTAAAATTATAAAGTTCATTTACTTCTAACCTCTAATCCTAAAAATTTTTGTTTGCTGATTATTTGAGGGTCATCTCCAGTTGTACTTGGGAATTATTCATGGTGGAATGTGGGGAACTATATAGGGTATTGGGAAGAGAGCCTGTGTCAGCCACATACAGGCAAATGTCTATCCCATTGTACTATCTTTCCAACTGAAAATCAGTTTGAACATATTTAAGGCAATACCTTCTCCTCTGTACTTCCTCTTCAGACCAAAACAATATCTTTAAGAGCAAATCTGGACTTACACCCTATTGAGTCCTGCCTAGAGCTATCCTTCCACCTTAACTCCTGTCATTCCTACCATGCCAGACACACTCTACACCCATAGGCAAAGTCCTCCAGCTTCCTGTTTTCACACTTTTATGCATGGAAGCTAGGGCTTTTTCTTGAAATCCCAACTTGAGACTCCCTCTAGTAAATGCCTCTTGGTAATCACACTTGGAAGATCTATTGAAAGAGCTCACTGACATTTCCATGTTGATTTTCCACAGCCTCCTGATATTTCCATCTTACTCAGTAATACCTTCATGTGAAAAATAATATTATTTTATAGACTTGTTAATTATATTTTATAGACTTTGCAACTTGTCAGTACACATCTACGCTTTTCAGTTATGGTGAACTCCATGACAAAATCATCTTGATGTGTGTCTTAATGATCTTAATATACTACAGTCAATAACCATCCAAATGCATTATTCACTTTTCCTAGGATTCACAGGAAATGGTGTCATCCAGACCCTGCTCCTAGACATGCATTTCAAAGCATATATTCCATTGTTAGTTTTCCATCATAAACTTTATATCAGATCAGAGCCCATAATTCACTTACATAAAAATCAACAAACTTCCTCTGGCAGACCTGGAGAAATAAAAGACTAGATAGGGCACCTACCTGCCTTATATAAAGCTGACCTGGCATCCCATACAATGACCCCTAGCATAGCTAGGAGTAATTCATGAGTGCAGAGGCAGGAGTAACCCTGAGCATTACTGGGTATGGCCCCAAAACAAACAAAAAGTCCTCCAGCATATAAATGACTCAGCTCCTCAATTAACCTTGGAGTAAAGCTGCTGGATCCCCTGGCTGAGATCTCTAGAATTTTTTCAGGACAGAAAACAGGCATAATTTCTGCCCAATCAGAGGCACCAGAGCTCCACCTATATCCAATTTCCTCTGGAATTTAAAAGGCCAAACTTCACAGCTAGATGACTAATCTTCATGAGATTCCAAGGATTCCAATCTGCTGAATCCTCCCATTTCCACAGCTCCTGGAGTACCTGGCCTCATATGCTACCATGCTACATCTCTAAACTTCACTGTACTAACAGGCCCAGTAGGTACACAACAAATAAGAAAAAAAAATTGCATAGAAGCCCAGTGAGCTCAATGGGTGAAAATAATAATGCAGAAAGCTCAGCTAGTCCTTTGGCAGCTCCTTACATACTCTGACAATAATTTTAGTAACACCATTTTGAGATATAAATTGTAACAAACAATATAAATTATTTTGTCCCTGTTGAAGGAGCAGGGTTTGAGGGTGGGTGGAAAACTGAAGACACTGGTAGAGGGAAGTTCACACTAGTGGTAGAATTGGTGTTGGAACACTGAATACCAGAAACAACTCGCATTATGAAAAACTTTAAAAATCACAGCGTTCAAAGTTTCAGCTAATAAAAAAACCATCTGACATTTCTCATAAGATTTACCCTTCTCTATGATTAAGTAAGTTTGAGTGCTTATTACAGTAGGAAGAGTACAACCAATTTTTTCCATAAAAGAGGGCTGGAAAATAGTACAACAGTTAGGTCTTGTACATGAATAATCAAAGTTTGTTCCTCAGCACCTTCTATGTCCCCCCCAAGCCCTACTAGGAGGTCTTTCTGTGCACAGAGCCAGAAGTAATCCCTGTGTATGGCCCCAATACCAAACCAAACCAAGTAAAACATTAAAAGTCAGCTGAGAAATTAAATAACAAAAATAAAAATATATCAAAAATCAGAAATTCAAAAATCACGGATCAAAGTTTTTGTGTATATAAAATAATGCAAAAAAGCAAAGGCATTCATGCATTGTTTATTACTTTACTTAAGAAAATAGATAATAAAATAAATGTTCAAGATTAATTTTTCAAAGTGTTTGTTAATCCAACATGTTTTGCTAACAAATTCCTATCCGCTCTAGTTCAAAATTCCACAGGAATAAAGGATGAGTAGGAATTCACAGAGTACTGTCAATGAATAATACTAAAATAGAAGTTCAAAGCAAAGTTTTAAAAGGATCTAATGAGAAACAAAGACAGAAAAAAAGAAGAACTAAATAAAGCATTTAGCCTATTCTAAACGTACTTCCTTTTTTAATGCTTTGAGAACCATAGTAGTAAAGTGATTGACAACTAGGGTGAAGATTATATATAATATATTTATATTTAAATATGCATATTTAAACATGATGTCATAAATCAGAAATATGAAGGTGTTCATAAAAGTTTCCCTTCTATTATAGAATGACAGCACTTTGATATTTCAGAATGTTAACAGTTAATTGATTCCATTGCAAATTAAAGAGAACTAATGCCTAAAAACAAGTCTTTCAAGTCATGTATGGTAGTAATTAGTGTTACTCATCAAGTATCCCAGCTGTCTTCCTTCTAGGCAGATGGTAGGATAACACTTCCTGGCCCCTTTTAAGAATAAGAAGCATGTGACTAATTTTGACCAATGTTTATTAACTGTATGAAATTCAAACAATTCATCACCAGGTTGAGACTCTCCAGAACTCTGTCCTGCATACCATCTGAAAATGTATGGCATGGAGCTCTTGGCAGGCTAGGTCCCAGAAGGATTGTGATTTGTCCAGTTCATACACACAGAGGTCAATGTTACGTGTGAGCAAAAACAAAAAGCTGCAGTACTATCCACTTCTGTGAATTGGGGATTATATGTTTTAACATCATAACTAACCTATCCTGACTTTTACACCCTGAAAAAAAGAGAACTTTTTTTTTTTGGTAAATTCAAAAATGTTCTAATTCATACTCTATCTCATCAAGGTAATAAAAAGATCTTTGCTTTTCTAAAATATAGATATGGGTATTTTAGAATAATTATTAGCTTGCAATTAAAGTATAGGATGCCTTAGAAAAATCTTAATAGTAAGAGATATAAGTATACAACAATACTGTATTCTGCTCCATCTATCACTGCCATATCCTTCAAAGGGTAAGTTTCATAGACAAAATTGACAATTTATGCAACAATTTATATGTTTTATTTTAACAGACATCTACATTACTCTATAAAGAATATCCACTATGTCATTAAAAAATTAAAATCATCACATTTGTCTTTGTCCTGGTTCTTTCAATGACTCACAAATAAATATAAATTATGGACCTTCTTTCTTTTTTCTGTTTTTGGGGTGGGTTGGCCACACCCAGTGATGCTCAGGGGTTACTCCTGGCTATGAGCTCAGAAATCACTCCTGGCTTGGGGGACCATATGGGACTCCAGGGGATTAAACCATAGTCCATCCTAGGCTAGCACAGGGAAGGCAAAATGCCTTGCCACTTGCGCCACCACTCCGGCCCCATGGACTTTATTTTTCTAATTTTTTTTATCTCATTCACAAGTACTATATGATGATAATATTCCCAATAAAAATAACTTCACGTTACTCTATGATTTGACTTTAAGGGATAAGTAGTGTTATTAAAAAAAAAAGAAGAAGTCAAGGCAGAAGACATGAAATCTCTCATTGGAGAAAGGAATCCCCCACCCAAGGTCAAGAATGGATTGTCTATTTCTTGAAATTGAACAAAGAAGTCATTCAGTAAGGAACATGTTAATATATATGAGAGAAGAAAGAAAGAAAGAAAGAAAGAAAGAAAGAAAGAAAGAAAGAAAGAAAGAAAGAAAGAAAGAAAGAAAGAAAGAAAGAAA
>PVKC010003735.1:0-37930 GCA_004027635.1 Crocidura indochinensis
TGAAGGACACAAAACGGTTGTTGAGACACTTGATCTGCTCCTTCTCATCCCTCTTCACCCTCTGCACTGTCGGGTCAATTTCCAGGTCGAGGGGCACCAGCAGGCTCTCATTGATGGTGACGGGGGTGATGCAGTTGGAAGGTCCACAGGTCGCCCCCACCCGGTACCCAAAACCAGGCAGGCCACATCTGGAGGCCACCCGGGGCCGCCCGTAGCCCACATTACACAGGCTCCGGGAACCCAGGCAGCCCAGAGCACGGAGACCTCCACCACCACTGGACCGGCAGGGCCCCCTGCTCATGGAGGAGTAAGTGACCGTCCGGGGGAGCACGGCTGAGCATGAGCTGAAGCTCCGACCACCACATCTGGGGCCCTGCTGGAATGAATGGCTCGACATAGCTGAGAGGGAGACAGCAGAATGGGATCTTGGCCTGGAGGAGAACAGGCTGGGAGTCACCCGCCGGCTTGGCCTCCACCCTTTTATCTGCTAGGGGGATGGAGGGCTGAGCTGGGTCAAACCCCAAATCACCATTAAATCAGCTTTATGAGCTTGGGATATTGGCAACTGCTAAGTCCCCAAGCAGATAATTAGGGTAGCAAAGAGCGAAGAGAAGGAGCCAATGGTCAGTGCAGGCAGATCTGTAAAAATCTCATTTATCCTCCTTCTGTGTTTATGGGGCGGATGAGAGGAGTTGGGAAGACGCTCCTCTGGGTGCACTGGGTGATGTAGCCTCAGGAAAGGGAGAGTTGGGCCTTTGAGAGTTGAGCAAGGGGAACTGATTATAAAAACTGCTGTCAGGACTGGGTCAGTGTGAGGGGCTTCTGTTGCCCTATGTTTTTCTGCAGAGGATCCAGAACCAAGTGCCCTTGGCAGGCTCAGGCAATGTTCAGGAAGGACGGTTTTGGGGGTCCAGGCCATCCCCAGGCAGGCAGGGATCTGATCAGCTGTACCCTGTTCTCTAAAGCTCCAAACTTATTTCTGGGGCCTGTTTGGAGCATAGAGGCTGCAGAAGTTGCTTTGTTTTTGAGAAGGGGAGATAAAAGGAGACACCCTGAGAATCTTTGGACCTCTGACCTGTAGATTGGTGTGTGCATCTGTATGACTATTCCTTTCCCTATCTCCCTGCCCCAAGCTTGTTCTGGTCTGAGAACATGTACGAGGCACTTGTTCTTGAGAATGATTCAATACATGCTGGGATTAGTTTCTCCCTGATTTCAGGTTGCTTACCCCAAAGTTCTCCTTTTCCTCTATAACAACACAGAGTGAAGCCGATAATGTGATTCTGGGGTCACAACCAGTCCTGTTTCTGAGGCTTACACTCCAGTCCATAATAATGACAGTGGGGACATTTCTGGTCTGTCAACTCTTGACATGGGCAGTCATTCTAATTTTAATGATGGAGGTATCCTTCAGATGTGATAGGAAAGATAAGTGAGGAACCATGAAGGGACCTTTAAAGTCAGAAGCTACAATGCCTTTCTGTGGCAGGTGGCATTCACTGGGTGATGTCCCAGTGCACCTGAGGCCTTCTCTGCTCCTTCACCTTCTTCTGGATAGGAGACCAGGTACTTTCATTTATTATGTTTGGAAGTTCTTAGTCTAGTGGGGATATGACCCACTTTTCTTGTCTCTTGTTCTTGGGATCTTGGAGTTCTGGGGATCTAAGGAAGGGATTTGAGAGCTAAGACTCTGGGTCATATTTGGAGGCAAAGGTGGGCTGAGGTTCTGTTTTGGATCCCAGGAGAATTTTCATTCTGCTGTCAGTTGGGGTCCAAGGGTTGTTTTGGGAGGGACTAAAGTTGAGAAGCCAGAACAGATCTGGCCAGGGGGACAAGCTGCAGGTAAGCTGAGGACCACACAAATGCAGGAGGGAACTTCCATGACATCTGTGCCAGATGATTATGTCAGAGATCCTCCTTGGCTTTTTGGAGTGGAAACCATCCAGCACCAGACCTGGGGAGGGGTTTCTTGGATTTTTCTTTCTTCTGGGGAACACCAGCACCGCAATTGTGAGACAGAACACAGTAGCACTTGGTGACATTTTATTGAAGCTGTTTGAGGACCAGGCTGTTGGGAGTGAGCCACAAAGATGGGCATGATGGCATTAGCTCAACTTTATCCCTTCAGCTCTCTCAGGCTTACTTGGGGCAGGGAAGTTGCCCATTGTTTAGGGGTCCACTTGGATGGGGAACAGGTAAGTCAGGCCTTACAGATCAGAGATAAAGAAAAGGAAGTCAGGAAACTGAAATATAAGCTGCTGAATAGGATGAATTGGGTTGGGTGGGGAAGGCTAAGAAGAAAGGGGCAGGCCTGGAGAGCAGGTAGGTTGAGAGAGGAGATATGTGGGGCTTTGGGCAGGAGTTAGTGAAGAAGGTAGGAAGGGAAAGGGAAGATGTTTCCAGAAGTTTCCTGCAACCAGGGGAAAGAATGTTCTGGGTCCTGACTTCTTGGAGTGTGTGTGTCTCTCTCTCCCTCTCTCTCTCTCTCCCTCCCTTCTCTCTTTCTCTTTCTCTCTCTCTCCCAGTGTTCTATGGCCCAGGCATGACCCCTCTTTCACCCCTAATCATTGTCTAGATCTTTCTGTCATATTCAGCTATACTTGTCTTGCCTTAAATGAATCAGAGTTGCAAGGTAGACTCTGAAGTAGCATTTTATGTGTCCCCAGGACATGAAGAACTTTGGGATTCATGGTTAAAATAATCATTCCAGAATGACTTAACCAAGATCTGGTTGGCTGTTTTCAAGAAGATGAATTTCTCATTCATTCTATTGAAGAGCATGTGCAGGGAAGTGAGGGGGCCTGGGCAGGGACAAGAACAGGAGATAAGGAGGTGATGTGGTGGTGAGGCTGGCTACCTCTCCTAGTGCATGGGGGCCTGCATGGGGTCTTCACTATGGGACAAAAAGGACAGCCCTGGCACCTCTAGCTGTCCTGCACTCAAGCTCCCAGAAGCATTGTGCTTTAGTCTAAGCCCTCACGAAGGACTGGAGTCACTGCAGATCTGGGTCAAAAGGAGGCAGAAGCCTACAACATACTCAGCTCTGCTAGAGGGCTGAGCACTACCCAGCAGGTCAAGAGAGTGCAGCTAGGTCAGTGTCAGCAGACAGGGTCTGTGGACCCTGGTGGGGGCTCTGGGATTCCAAGTGAGTGGGGTGTCTTGTGGAGAGCTGTCTGCAGACAGACCTTCCCCGGGGGCCTCCTGATGTGGGATTTATGCATGTAGGTGTGGTTAAGAAAGCAGCCGGTTGGAGGAACTGGGGTCCTGGGAGTGAGCGGGGATCAGCCAAAGGGCCGGGTGCAAAGTAGGGTATTCTTTAACTCCTGTAACTCTTCTTGGTGGATGAGGTCTTGGTCACAACGCGCACACTGGAGCTGCTCCCCATATTGCGGCCGCTGCTGGCGCTGAAGCCACTGCTGAACCCCCCTCCGAAACCGCTGGTGCCTGCACAGAGGCCAAGGCCACCACCAGCGCTGTACCCACCACTGCCACAGGAGGAGGAGACCACAGCTGTGGATTGAAACACAGAACAGAGTCAGGAAAAGCCAGGTGGTGCCCCAGAGTCCCTCTCCTCTTGCTACTTGGGGACAGAAATCTCCCCAGTGAGTGGGAGAGTAGGCCCAACTTCCTCAGTCTCCACCAGCAGGGCAGAACATCACCTAGACATCCCAGTCAAGACTTCAGGGGACCTGAGAGAATTATACCATCTCCCCTGCATTGCTGAGGAAACTATGGAGGCACAGCTTGGCACTCCAGGTCACACCTGCCAGAAGCAGGGCCCCCAGGACATGTGCCTTCCTTTCTCCCCCCACACCAGAGGATTCAGAGAATCCAGAAGGGTTCTGAGAACTGAGCGTTTAGAGAACCTACAGGTTGGGGCTGCTCAGATTCTTTCAGAGCTCGGGACATGTGCACTAAGGCCTCTGTCCACCTCTCAGTCTCTTTTCCCAGAGGAAGCTGCTATAGCTGTAGGTGAGTTTCAGCTAGCCTCTCTCACCTGCCTCTGTGCCTTCAAGGGTCCCAGGGACTCTCCTCTCTCTGCCCACGTGGGACTCAAGACTCCTGGGTGCCAAACAATTCCCCAGTTTTTGAGCCCTCCCCCACTTCAGCCCTGCTGGTTTCTCCCACCATGGCTCCCTGGGAGCTGAGACCCTGCCTGCCTGCCCTGTCAGTGCAAGTTCAGCCTAAAGGTGCCTCTTCAGTCTGGGCTCCTACCAGAGTAGGAAAGCAGTCAAGGGTACAGACACCTCGTTCTCTAAGATCCCCTTGCCGGTCTCTGGCCAGAAAGAGACTTGGAGGAAGGGACCTTTGTAGGGCCCCTCAAAGAATCACAATAATATCCTGGCACCAATAAGTTTGTTTTTGTCTTCACACGCTTGTTTGATAAGCCATTAGCTTTGTGTACCACTTTTTCATCACCCCCAAGACATTTACTCACAGATATTCACAGGCCCGACACCTTCTCCAGTGAGTCTGTGATGGATGGGGAGAGAAAGAGAGACATTTAGTTTGCTGAAGACTTAAATGTCCTAGGGCTTTCTATTTAGCCACCAGTACATTTACAGGGGCTCCCAGGTAGGGATGGACAGTCAAATTGCAGAACCCCTGAGGGTTGTGCTGAGGGTGATCTCCCTTGTCATAGTGTCTGCAGTGACCCTCCATAGAAGCTTAGTTCATTCACCTTTCCTGACACCTTTCACCTAGGCCCCCTACCCTGACCCAATAGGAATCATGCGGGTAACTATAATCATATGTGCCTGAGGGAGCAACAATTATATATATTTTTTGGTTTGGGGGCCATACCCAGTGATGCTCAGGTATTACTTCTGGCTCTGTATTCTGAGATCAGGTTTCAGAAACCAGCAGGGGTTGAGTGTGGGTGGGGTCCAGTACTGCTTCTATTAATTCACAGGGGGCTGTGTGGTGCTGGGTCAGGCAGGTGCTAGGCCCTAACAACTGTACTACTCCTGACTGCCTGCCCTCAAAATTCTTATCTGGGCTCAGCATTGTGAGGCTCCTTCTTATCTCTGTGACTCTGTTGGCATCCATTGAGCCGTGATGGGAGAAGGTAGCTCACCTGCATTCCTCGCCCTCTAGCAGCTTGCGGTAAGTGGCAATTTCCATGTCCAAGGCCAGCTTCACATTCATCAGCTCCTGGTATTCACGCAGCTGTCGTGCCATCTCCTGCTTGGCCTTCTGCAGGGCATCCTCCAATTCAGCCAGCTTGTTCCTGGCATCTTTGAGTGCCAGTTCCCCACGCTGCTCAGCGTCAGCAATGGCAGCCTGGAGACTGGCGCACTGCAAAGGGATATGGGAATTTGTGACATTATCCACAGAGAATTCAGTAAGATGTAGACTTTAGGTCAGAACTATACGAACTTTTCCTGAAATGAATTCTACATAAAAGAGATTGGCGCTTTGGCAAGATTAACAATGGAATGACTCTTTCCTTTGTATACTTTGAGACTTATTCAGGTTGGAGAACTCAATTTGGGGGTGCAGGGAGACGGAGCTGTTAATGTTGAAATTTTCTGACTAGGAGATGAGCAAAGCAAGTCAAGCTTCTGCTACCTTTGCCTTCAAAGTACAGAACTCTTCTGGAGGAACTGAGGTTGGTCAGAACTCAGAAGGTCCTACCCTTGGGACAGGGGGCCTGGACCATGGGCATTCCCTCTTCTAGAGAAGCTGATCTTGGTGTGCACTAATCAGGGGTAGCCCCGAGCCTGCTTAGAAATATAATGGGAGGATCCCTGGGAGCTTGGTCTTACCTGCTTTTTGAGGTTGTCGATCTCAGAGCGCAGCCTTTGCATCATTCGATTCAGCTCTGAGATCTCCATCTTGGTGGTACGAAGGTCATCTCCATGCTGGCCAGCAGATCGCTGCAGCTCCTCATACTGGGTAGAGGAGAAGCAGGTGGCAGGGACAGGGCAGTGCAGAGAAGGGAAGACATTGAGTTTTCTGAGCCTGATAAGCTCCGAGGTGTTGCATGAGTCTCCTCCCTTGGTTTCCACTTTCCTTCTCCCCAAATCCAACTACATCATCTCTTAGCACAGTCCAGAAGTCTTCAATCCACAATGGTCCCCTTATTCTTGAATCTAGGCTTTCTTCCCTCTTCTTCCATCCCCAAGACTAGTCTAAACTTATATCCTCACCCTCATAAACTCAGCATCTGCTAGCACATCTGACATTCTAATTTTTAAGCTCCTTAGAATTTTTACTTTTGGCTTCATATCCCATATCCCTAATAGTTCCTTGGTTTAGTATTTGTTCCAACATGTACCATCTTATTCTTTAATCCATGTCCAGGTTTTGCTCCCTCTTCTCCCTAACCCTCTAGTTTCTCAGCCATAGTTAATTCTACCTAATTTGTCTGGATCCAGGAGGCTAAACCTGTCTTGGGCCCACCCTCCCTTCCTGCTAGTCCTAGTGGCCAGTTTTGTCCAGTGGTCTCTGCCTCTATGCTCCAGAGGAATATCTATCTTCATCCTGACAGAAGGTTTGACTCTCCCCTGCCCTGTCATTCCCTCAGATTCTATTGGTGCTCTCTGTGATTATTCAGGTTGGAGGATCAATCCCAGACTGCACTCAAATCTTTTTGAGCCCATTTCTGGTTTGTCCCCAGTCAGAAATTTCAAGGGATTTACCTTGAAATTCCAGCTTGTTCAGATAGTTTCATGGATTGAGCCTGGGCTCTTACCTTGGTCTGGTACCAGGACTCAGCCTCAGCTCGACTGCGGTTGGCAATGTCCTCATATTGGGCCTTGACCTCAGAGATGATGCTGTCTAGGTCTAGCTTGCGGTTGTTGTCCATGGACAGGACTACGGAGGTTTCTGAAATCTGGGCCTGCAGCTGAGCCAGCTCCTGTGATGAATGTACAAGTTAGCTCTAGCAGTGTGTGTGTTTACAAACACATACACACACACACACGACTAGAGGGACTCTGAGTTGACACCCATCCTTTTTCATGCACTCATCTGCAGGAAGAGGACAGCCATAAAATATTATGCCAGGGTCTGCAGAAGGCAAACCTGCTGTTGAGGCAGTCATGCGTCTCGCTGTGACATGTCCCTTGTTCTGAGAAAATGCAGTATTTAACACTAAATAAAGTGTGAAAGAAAACTAAAGCACAGAGAGCATATTATACTGTGTCCTGTGGTGGTCTCACCCTGCTCCTTGGTACAGGGTAGATACAGCAGACTGCTTCTGGAATCTGATAGAAGGTTAGAGCATCTCTTGACATGGCTACACTAGTATCTCCTCTGCAGGATCAATCCTCATATGTCCACAAGCTTAGATGTGTATGTAAGCTCAAAATTTAAGTGTTAGTTATCACTCTTATGACTCTTCTAGAATCTATCTCCTTATATTGTGGGTCAGAGCCCACTATGGAATCTGAATAGCTAAGGGAAGATCATGGATAATTTGGCAACAATGAAATGTTTCTGATAGCATAAAGACCAAAAATCAGGCATAAGATTAATGTTAAGTCAATGCCATAGTGAACTTTCTAGATAGTGCTCCATCCTGTGGTGTTTCTCAGGCAAAAGGGGTCATGAATGGGAAAAGGTTAAGAAACTCTAATCTAAAGTTCATGTTCTCAAAATGTGACTAAGTCCAGCAGCATTGGCAGGATGGAGCATCTGCTCCATGAAGTCCAACCAAAGATGAGGTGGTCAACAAAGAGGATTAAGAGAAGACAAATCTCTGGATGCAGCCCCCAAACTCCCCAGCTCCAGTTCTTCAGCAGAGGTCTCTGGCATCACTTACTGCCTCAAAGAAAGCCCTCAGGAAATTGATCTCATCCATGAGGGCATCCACCTTGGCCTCCAACTCCACCTTATTCATGTAGGCAGTGTCCACATCCTGAAAAGAGAACATGTGGTTTTGTGAATGCCATCCTGTCTGATCCCTCAGCCTATCTGTCTGAGTTTGTGGGAGAACTTCAGCTTCTGGAATGAGTGTGGGTACTGACTGTGGTTCAGGCTATGAAGCAGAATTCACAGGGGGTCACAATGGGTGAGAACTCAGCTCTTAGGTAATATCACAGGCTCATCAACTAGTACTAATTGGAAGATGCCCAAAGTCTCCTATATGTGCAAGGACAATCCCATTCTGGGCCCTTGGGTTCCTGCTCCTCCTCACTGAGACCTGCCTTTATAGCTTTGTGCAGCTTCTCTGCACATGCTCAGCAGGAAGATCCATGATTTGGGGTGCTGACCCCCATCTTATGCCAACTGCCAGTGCCCAATTCCTTGTCCTGAAGATTCATCACCTCTCCTTGAACCTGTCTCCATGAGAAAGGGGTATGTAGAGATCTCCACATGTTCTCTTGAGGTTTGGACCCCCTGAAGATCTGGGTAACTGGATATCCATGAGCCCAAGTTTTCACAATTCTATGATGAAATTGTTTCCAGATTGACCACCCAGTTTAGATTAAGCCTTAAGTGTAGGGTCCCAGACTTAAGTGGCAGTTGGCATACCCAGAGGAGCTGATTAGTCCTGGGGTAAGGAGGGAACACCCCGTCACCTCACCTTCTTGAGCATCACAAATTCATTCTCCGCTGCTGTGCGCCTGTTGATTTCCTCTTCATATCTGTAGGAAACATGAAGAGTGATGGGTTTGAAGGAGTTGGGGCAGAATGAAGGTCCACAGCTGGCAGACCAAGTGTGTCTCAGAATTGACTTAGAAAACTGTTGAAATAGCACCATTCTCTGCGTTATTGCAAGTCAGTCTTCCAATCACTTCTGTGCCATAAAACCCAATCCTGAGCCCCAAATGTGTAAAGTAGCATTCCTTCTAAGGTGGTGTTTTGGCACTATGGCTTAGAGGGGTGCTCTGGTTCCAATGAGAGAGTTATGTCTTTTTTATTGTAATTGGGCCACACCCTACAGTGTTTAGGGGTTATTTCTGGCTCTATACTCCTGGTGGGTTTGGAGGACCATCAGGTGTTAAAAATTGAACTCGGATAGCACAGCGGCGTTTGCCTTGCAAGCAGCCCATCCAGGACCAAAGGTGGTTGGTTCGAATCCCCATGTCCCATATGGTCCCCCATGCCTGCCAGGAGCTATTTCTGAGCAAAAAGCCAGAAGTAACCCCTGAGCATCGCCGGGTGTGGCCCAAAAACCAAAAACCAAAAAAAAAAAATTGAACTCTGTCAGCAATGTACAGGGCAAGAAACTCTACTCACAGTACTATTGCTCTAGCCCTCAGGGAAGTTTTTAGGTAATCCACTTCTCATCTAATTCCCTCTCCCTCAAGGTTTGCTTTTAAAAACACAAAGTATGGTATTTAGAGCACGTGAAACCAGAATGAAGCCCCTTCCCCTTTTCTTTTGCTATTATGGTTGCCCTCACCAATATTTGGGGGACAATCACAGCTATTACTAGGGAACTCAAGGGTCCCCATAGTCTGGGGAGGCTGATAATGAAGTACCAGGAACTGACTTTAGGATCTTACATAGGCAAGAAATGAACTGTCTGCCCCATCCTGCCCCAAACTCCTGCTTGCCTGGCCCTCTGCTATCAGTGAAACCTGCACCAAGCTTAGCGCTCCTCAGTGCTGTGTCTCAGGTTCTCTCCTGCTTCCTCATGCTGTCCTTTTCCTTCCTCTAGAGCCAGGCTACCCACCAGTCTTCTGTGTACTATCTCAGTCTCCCTGCCGGAGAGCATTCCTTGACCCCACACAGGCCTTTTGTCTGCAATAGGAATGGCACAATGGCTAAGCAGAACCCATGCCAGCAGAACCCAAATCCTTTTCATGAGTTTCTTTTCTTTGCAACCTGAAGCATTAGATTCCTCCTCCAGGAGACTTTAACAGATGGGAACACTATTATCCCATTGCATACATATCAAAAATGATCCATTTGTACTTGCTTCTCTTGTCTGTATCTGCATAGTACACAAATATGCAAATTACCAATACTGTGTTATGTGCCAGGCATTGGGTATCCTACCAAATATTTTGTGTACAAGGATTGTCTTTATCATTCTCAACCCTGACCCCTGTGAGGTACTTCTATTAAAATTAATATTTTTGTTAACAGGGAAAGGGACCTAGTTTGGGTGAATCAACATTCTAATCCCACTGACTCTAGGTTTTCTTATTCCTCCATGAGGGCTTTTAGTGCTAATGAAAAAGCTCTATATCTGTGCTCATTGAGGGACCCATTAGTCACTTGTGGCTGTTGAGTACATTATATAGATTCAAAATGGCTAAACAGAAATAGAATTTTACATTTTATTTCATTTTAATCAATTTAAATGCAATATCTACAGATGGCTAGTAGTTCAAATATGGACAAACAGAATCTAAACCTTCAAGCCACAAACTTGGTCTGGAACAAGATGATTAGAACAATGAAGTAAAAAATTATATGTCAAGAGGCTCAAGGGCACAATATATTTAAATGGCACATGTATGTGTGTGCGTGTGTGTCTGAAGCTGCAGTCAATATATCTCTATTATTGACTTTCTGCCACACCTTTTGACCAAAGTTAAGAGACAGCTTGAGCATCAGATAAATCAGCAATGGGATTGGTTGAACAAATGTGAGTGAGGGAGCTATATGTTTATTGCTTCTTTCATGAGCTATGCCTTGCATGACCTGCTTGGGCCAGCTGTGTCCATGTGGAGCTTGCTTTGGGCATATCCTTCTCTCTCACACATGTTTGTAATCCTTGTCTCAAGTGCCTGCCCAGAGCATCAACCTCTGCATTGCTGAGATCTTGCCTCCTTTCACTTTTACATCTAATTCACATTCTAACTTAGTGTGTGTTCTGTCCCCAGAGGACTAGACACTGTAGGGAAACCCTAATGGGGGATTGGTGTCTACTCACTTGTTCTTGAAGTCCTCTACTACGTCCTGCATGTTCTTCAGCTCCGTCTCCAGCCTGGAGCGCTCTCCACCCAGGCAGTCCAGTTGCCGCCTAAGGTTGCTGATGTAAGTTTCAAACATGGGCTCTAAGTTGGCCTTGGTGGTTTTGTGCTCCTGCAGGAGGCTCCATTTCGTCTCTAGGACCTTGTTCTGCTGCTCCAAGAAGCGCACCTGCCCCAATAAGAGAGGAGAGGCTATGGGGATTGCAAGTCTTATGGTGGTGGGACTCAGAACTTGGAAGGAGACAGCACCCTCCCCCACAGGCCCAGTCTTAGCACAGGCTACTCTTTTCTCATCAGAAGAGTCCAGAACATAGGGAGATATGTGCACTGGTATCAGAGTACCTGAGGGGAAGAAAAGCAAAGAGGGCCAGAAGAACCTAAAGCAGGGAAGGAAAGAGAACCTCAGGTCACGAAAAGATGAGCATGTGCTCTAAGAAGGGATCAGAGAGAAAAATTTTAATCTGTCCACTTTCTCCCCAGATGTAATTTCTCTTTAAATTGGGATCCAGTAGCCCACCTTCTAGGGCTGCCAGAATGGGCCACTGTGTAGTCACAAGAAAGCCACCAGCGCCTGATTCCACCATAGCCCCCCACCAGCTGTGTGGTCATATACACACACCCTGCTCCTGTTGCTTTCTTGAGCTACTTATTTGATTTTCCCTCATTATGTTCATTTGCTACTGTCCAGGCAGCTTCAGGGTATGCAAAATCTCTCTTTGCCCCAGGCCCTCCACTAGGGAATTCCTGTAGTGACACCTGGTCTCTGAGAATGATGGAGCTAGAAGTAACTGCATGTTCACAGGGTCTGTGATCTCCCAACCCCAACTCCCTCTCTATCCTCAGAGGGAAGCCAGCAGTTCTGGTGCTAAATCTATTTTGCTCCCAGCCCTGGGCTCTCATGTCTCAAGATGAGCCCAGATAGAGACTCTGGAGTCATGCTCCTGGAAATTTCACAAGTGTGACGAAATGGGGTGATGATGGGGAAGAAGCACTGCTTCTGTGGCCCCTGTAGTTAAATTTGCATTATGTGAGTTGTAGACCTGAGGAGGGGCTTCCAGAGCATGCCTGATCCACAGGCACCTAGTATCAGAGCCTTGGTGGATGGTCACTTTACTGAGCTCCAGTTTGAAAGTCCAGACCCTTGGACTGGCTCTTTCCTGGAAAAGACAGTCAGTTCACTAGAAATCTTTTCCTCCACTTGGCAAGTCCTTATACACTGCAGATCACTTGCAGAGGGAAATTAGCTGAAACTACTTCAATTTTCTTCTCATCCAAAGAAAAGTATAGGCCACTAGGCAGCCCCTGATCAACCACACTGTTTTCTACAGAGACAAATAAATCACCAACGAGGCTATCATAGAAGACCTGTCCCTATGACAAGAGAGAAGAAAGTGACTCAGTCCACTCCTAGGAACTGACCCAATCCTGTTATTTCTCTCCACCTTTCCCTCACCTGTCCTTGTCCTACTGTTCAACTTTGTATCAAGCACCATCTGGAAGTATCACAGCTTCCATCTGTGAGATAAGGCCATGCTCTTGTAGAGGGCCAGAAACCACTGAGTCTGGAGATGGACCTTATTCTGGTCCATTTTGACCTTGACAAGATGGGAATGACCCATTGAGGCCTGGACTCAGCAAAGCACAGAAGATCTTGATCTACCCCAAGGCTCAATTGCTTGGCTGGAGAGACCCCACTCACCTTGTCAATGAAGGAGGCGAATTTGTTGTTGAGAGTCTTGATCTGCTCCTTCTCCTCCTTCCTCACCCGCTGGAGCGAGGGATCGATCTCCAGGTGGAGGGGTGTCAGGAGGCTCTGGTTGACGGTCACCTCCTGGATGCCCCCAGGTCCACACACCATTCCACCTCCCATGCCAAAGCTACTGCTGGAACCTCCTACTCTGCCCCCGAAACCCAGCCCATAGCCAGCCCGGCTGGATCGATATCCCCCACTGACAGAGATTCTCTTGCTGCCAGCCAGGTTGTGGAGGCTCCGGGTGCCAAAGCCACCCCCGAAGCTCTTCCCGGTCTGGCACACGGAGGTGGAGGTGAAGCTGGGCCGGCAGCCAGGCATGAGGCTAGCTGAGGATGTGCTGAAGTTCCGGGTGCTCCCTGACTTGATGGTGACTGTTGACCGCTGGCTCATGGTGGAAAATGCTGCCCAAGGGTCAGAGAAGAGAGGAGATGTATAGGGGTTAGCTGTTGTCAAAGCCTGGATTTCCCCACTCTCCTGGACTTTTATCCTATACAAGAACTGGGCTCGGCCAAAGAAGATCAAAGACCACTGTTCTGAGTTCACCTTAATGGCATGTCTGGCCACAGCCCGTCTCCCTGCCCTGCTAATCATCCCGTGGAACACCCTCGCCAGGACAGGACTGGACCTGGTATTTGGGCCTGGGGCAGGCCTGAGTTCTGGGCCCCCCACCCACCTGCTTCTCAGCCTTTGTTGACACCCCCATCCCTTTTGGGTATTCTGCTCTGTCCCCATGGCCTTGATCTGAGCCTCAGTACTTGATGATGCTCTTCCCTTTACTTGGGAAGAAAAGATCCCCTTCAAACTGGTTCATATGCCACCTTAGAAGACTGTGAGTTGTGTGAAACATGTCCTTTGATTCTCAGGATCAAGGTTGATATTACCAGGGAAGATGAGAGTGCTCCCATCATCAACCATAACCCAGAAGCCACACTGGATAGTGGCTTTACACCTAAAGTCACTCTAGAGGATCATTATTTCTATTCTCAATTTTTTTTCACAGGGAGCAGCCCTGTACCAAAAGGGGGTGTGAGTTGGGGCTGGTGCTGGAGAGCAGGTTACCTGTCCCTGATCACAAGAGTCTCTCCACAGAGGAAAGCAGCTTGTCAGAGGGAAGAAGCCACTTTGGACTTTCATGCCCTGTTTCTGGCTGCTCTCCTCTATTCCAGGGTCTTAACTTCTGCTTCTAGGGTCTTAATTTACCTATCTCTCACCCATCATCATCTGTGTTTTTTCCCTCTTTTTTCCTATCTTCCTTCCTTCTTTCCTTCCTTTCTTCCTTCCCTTTCCTTCCTTCCTACCTCCTTCCATTTCTTTTTTCCTTCTCCCTCCCCCTTCCTTCTTCCCTCCCTTCATTTCTTCCTTCTCTCTCCCCCTCCCTCCCTCTTTCCTTTTTCCTTCCTTCCTTCCTTCCTTCCTTCCTCTTTTTTCCTTCCCTCCCTCCTTTCTTCTTTCCTTTCTTTTCTTCTCCTCCCTCCTTCCTTCCTCCTTCCTTCCTTTCCTCCCTCCCTCCCTCCTTTCTTTCTTCCCTTCCTCCCTCCATGCCTTCCCTCTCCCTTCTTTCCTTCCTTCCTTCCTTCCTTCCTTCCTTCCTTCCTTCCTTCCTTCCTTCCTTCCTTCCTTCCTTCCTTTCCTCCCTCCCTTCTTCCTTCCTTCCTCTCATTGGATAGTACTCAGGGGCTACTTCTAGTTGGGTGACTAGTGGACAATATAGTATTGAACTCAAGTATACAAAATATGCACTCTGACTTGTGGAACCATCTCTCTGGCCCAAATAGATTTCTTCTTTGTTTATTTTGTGTATTTTTGTGGTTCTAGAGATCAAACCCAGAACTTCATAGAACCTAGGGCTCACATAAGAGAGGCAAGTGCTTAACCACTGAATCATCCCCAGGACTCTTTAGTGCCTTTTCTCTTCTTCCTGATGTCCTTATATTCCCCCTCCCTCCAATTTCCCCACTAAAATTTCCTCCTAAAATTTCCCTCATCTTCTTGCCCTGGTCCATGACCTCTCCTGGCTCCTTTCCACTGCTGATATGGGGTGTGGGTGGGTGGGGGAGTGTGCTAAGATCTGGTTCTCACTCTCAACAGTGCCACTGCAGATTTTAGCTTGATCCTGGGTATTGGGCCCTATCCTCCAAGCTCATGTGCTTCTCCATACTAGGCAACACCCTATGGGAGGGAACCATAGACCTTGTAAACCAGAAATGTGGGAGCTTCCAGGATGTCTCACTGTGGCCTGGCCTGCAATTATACTAACATGCTCCCTGGTTGGGGAAAGGCTGCCCTCCGGGCTGACTTTTAACTCCTTGCCTGGCCTGTCATTTCTCCTTTCAGCTTGCAAGTCTGAAGCTGTCGGGAACACTCAGTCCTTGGACTGGTGGGGCTGGGCCTCCCACCCCACTCAGTCTCCCAGATTTCCAGTCTGCTTTGGGCTAGGGACAGCTGGGCCCGGAGGGGCTGGACGATGGAGCGGGAGGCAGGGCAGGGCATAGCCTCTGCCCAGGGGCTGTAGCTTCTCAGAAGAGGAATCCTCAGGAGAGGGAGGAGGAAGTGGGCAAAGCAAAGGGCATCTTCAGTGGGCAGAGTCTTGTGAGCTGGGTGGGAAGGAAGGGTGCAGTGTCTGCTATTCTGTGCCCTTCTGTTATGGACTACTGTGCTGGAAGATACCTGCAAAAAAAAGGAGGTCTGCCCCCTCCCCCCCATGCCAAATAAGAACTACACCAAGGACACTCATCTACATTTAATATACACACAGGGGGTGGGGAAGGCTGTGGAGGCTCCCCCCAAGTGGGAGTGGGACAGTGTTGGATGAAAGCTCCTAAGAGGGTCCATGAGGGTAATTCAGAAGGAAGTAGGCATTGCATGGGAGGGAACCTAAAGAAGCTTGGCTTGGGCTGGGGATTGGGATTTGCCAGCATCCCCTTACATATCTAGGTGGGTCACGAATGGTGGGGCAGCTGGCTTCAAGCAGGGTGTGCAAGAAAGGTGGCTGCATCTTAGTGCTTGTAGCTCTTCCGGCTGGAGGACGTGGTGGAGACAAATTTGAGGTTGGAGCCGCTGTTCCCTAGGCTGCGGCAGCTATTGGTGCTAAAGCCAGAACCCACCAGGCTCCCGCCCAGGTTGTGGCTGCTGTGCTTGCTGGGGATGAAGGAGTAGCCGCTGCCTCCGTTGAGACCCAAACCTGGCCCTCCCATACTGCTGCCACCACTGTAGCCGCTCGACATCGTAGAGGTGACAACAGCTGTCAAAGGAGAGAAAACAGGGTCATAGACAAGAGTCAAAGAGAAGGCAGTCTGTTAGGCATGTCTCCTCCCAGGTCCCAAGGTCAGCCTTGTGGGCCTTTGATTTGTGCCTCAGGTGGGTTTTCCTGAGCTGGATTTCCAGAGGGGGTAGCATCCTGCTTTTTTCCACAAATGCTACTTGGTACCTCTCTTGCACTTTCAGAACTCACAGAGAGTTCTCACACACCTCTAGGGAGCTATTTTGGGTAACCTTCTCCTGGGATCCCATTGCTCTAGGCCCTGCTATTCTGGGCCACCTTCCTTCCAGGCCTAAGTTGGAGTATCCTTTCCTTCTGAAAGCTTCTATCATGCTTCTACATCTCTCCTGATAGCCCCAAGACCCCAAATCAGAGCACCAGAGGGCCTGGAATATTTCTGATTGGACAAGAGACCAATGAGCCAATGATCAGCCAACTCTGCTACCTCAACTTAATTTTGAAAACCATCATCTCCTCAGATAAGTCCTTGGAGCTCTTCAAGGCACACATTGACATTATAAAATAGATTCTGTTAAGAGACGAAATGTCTCCTACACAATGCATGAAAAGTCTGACTGACACACTTCCTTTCATCTGCAATGTGACTGAGTCTCTGGTTGAAATCAGGCCCTTGCAGATGACCCAGCTCAGATTAGCATCAGGTAGACTCTAATCCAATATAGCTAGAGTTCCTCTAAGGGGAAGGGGTTATCTATGTGGGAACAGACAGACAAGGACAGGCCTGGGTGACTAGGGGAAATAAGGAAGAAATTCTACCATAAGACACCTCACTTTTGGCTTTCTAGCTTCAAGAACTGTGAAGAAATATATGTATATTGTTTGAAGATACCCTGCTTGTGGGACTTTGGCGGTGGAGGTGGTAGTGATGGTGGTCTGGAGAACAGAGTTCAGATGTTTATGTGCTTTCTAGGGATAGTGATAGGGGAAGTTTTGCCTATTTGGTGTTGGACCCCAAAATGATCTTTGAATCAAACCTAGGAAAGATGGACATGGGATTGGGGGAAAGTGGGAAAATGGGGGCAGTGGGTTTCTGAGGAACACATGGATTATCAGAATGAATTGTTTCATGCAACCTGTGTCAAGAAAGTTACTTCTCTCACCTCTAGAGGCCAGTACTGAGCTTTGAAAGCAAAACCCTGTTCCCAGCTGGCAGCACAGAACCAGAAGGAGGCTAGCTGGCTAATGCTATTTCTGAATGGCTGCATCCAACTGCTTTCCTTGTCTCAGCAGCCTGAGATCACCTTCTGAAAAAGTACTCTGCAGGGTCTGTCCACTTGTTCAAGGAAGGACTACCTTGTTGATTCTAAAACTGAAGGCAGACCACGAGTTTTCAAAAATCTTGTCTCTAGCAAATGCTTTGAACTAGTCCTGAGCCCTAGGAAGACAAGAATTAAATCTTGGACTATGGGAGGTTAGCTCATAGACTTTCTAGGCCAGTGGTATTCAACCATCATGCATAGGCCAGTGTTGGTTTTATAGACTTCAGAGTGTTGAGGCCACTGATCTATAGGCAGGAGGGTTACAGCAAACCTTTCCTCACCCCTCAATGGTGCTCTCTCACTTGCAAAGAGGCATGAGTCCTACCATGAATGACAGCCTCCCTAATAGGACTCTCTCCTTCTGTGAATTCAGGCCTCAGAGTGAACCTGGTAGGTAGGATTCCTTCTACCATTCTCCAGCACATCCACCACCTCCCAACCAGCAACTCTCCCTCTTACCCATGCAGCAAAAACCATGAAAAGAGGGTCATACTCACATATATTAACTGGAGAAACACCTTCACCGCTCAGTCTACATGGAAGGATGGGGAGAAAGAAGGTTACCACTGTGTCCAGCAGTGGGGAAGTAGAATGAAAAATGTGCAGTTTTGTTCTAAGTGCATTTAAAAGTCCTTGATTATTTTATTATGGAAGTATTGGAAGCTGAATTTGTTTAAATATTAGCATTAAACACAGTCTGGGGTTAGAGAGATAGTACAGGGTTTAAGGTACATGCTTTGTATATGACTAACCCTGGTTCCATCCTAGAGACCTATGGTACCTCACCAGATATATCCCTGAACTCTCATGAATAAAACCAGAATTACCCAGGTAATTTCAACCACTGCAGAATCAGAGCAGTATCACATCCTTAGATCTTCATATTGAACTGCCTGCATGGTTCTAAGGATTGCTGAAAAGTGCTCTAGGACCTCCTGAGCACCTCTTGGGAGACATTTGTACCCTCCCCCGCAAAAAAAAAAAAAACCTAAAATATAATGAATGGTATAAGGTAAAGGTTGCATTTCAGAGAAGTAAAACCAGTAATTTTAGAATTAGATTTGAACCAGGAAGATTTAAGCTTCTGGAAAGAAAGGGAAGTTAATCACAGACTGAGATGAACTGGAAAGGCAGGACTGGGAACAAAAACCTTTCAGCCCACAATGGATTGCTGTACACCGGGCAGTGCTGGGTAGTTGCTATGGTGAGGTCTGAATCATACCCGCAGGAACAGTGAGAATCTGTCTGTTACTGTTGTAGCAACAAGAGTCCTCTTATTAGCATTTTGAGGTAGAGGGACATTCCTTTCTGTACACGCACATAGATGACTGAGAAAACTCACATTCACCAGGGTACCTGATATCTACCTGAGCTATTTAGGCTTCTCCACAACCCCAGTGAGTCAAGTATTAAGCAGTTACCATGACAAACAGAAATCATCACGCAGAAAGGTTATTTTGCTAATGCCCACAAGACTGAATTTAAAGTCAGATCCTTTAAATTTCCAAACCCATATATGTCTTTGGCCATCAAACTGATTGACTGCTAACATTAATGGAACACACACATGCCTGCATTGCTCTAAGAGCTTCATGTGTACTCTTTTTTTTTTTTTTTGGTTTTTGGGTCACACCCGGTGGTGCTCAGGGAATATTCCTGGCTGTTTGCTCAGAAATAACTCCTGGCAGGTGCGGGGGACCATATGGGACACTGGGATTCGAACCAATCACCTTTGGTCTTGGATCGGCTGCTTGCAAGGCAAACACTGCTGTGCTATCTCTCTGTGCCCCATGTGTACTCTTCTAACTAATGCTGTTGTTAGTTCTGTTATACAGATGAGGATCCCTAAGAAAAGAGGGGGCTCAGACTTTGCTCTGAGTCACACAGTCAATCATGTCAGAAAACAAAGTTCCCACTGAGACCCAGCATCAAGGGACGTGGTCTCTATTCTATCACTGAAGAAACTGAGGGCTAAAGAGGAGAGACAGCTTGTCCTTAAGGTTACTAGTTTATGATAGACCAGTGCCAGAGGCCATTACCTGCCAGAGGTCAAGCAGGCAGGACTATGACAAGAAAGATTTTTTCTGGAGACCATGTTTAATGTAGGAACAGGCAGGATAGTGAGACTAGGGATCTTGTAGCCAACCTGTAGGCCTGGGGGGTAGAGGGATAGGATCAAGGCAAGTATTAAATAAGAGAGAGAAGACTAGAAAGGAGGAAAATACAGAAGCTAGAAGGTAGCAGAAATAGCCAACAGTTTTTCCAGCAAAACCATCCAGAAAATGCAGCCAGTGTTTGAGAGAAACCTCCAAGAAAAACCACTAGCCAGTCAGCAGCAGCAGCAGTAGCAACAGCAGCAGCAGCAGCCCCACTCTTGGCAGCTTGGGGTTTATATACCCCGGGGTAACTGCCTCTAAATGACAGTTACCAGGGGGCCATTTTATAGGTACAGACCCCTTTTATAGCAGTTATGGCAGTGTAACCCAAGAAACCTTTAAGTTGAAATCCTAGGGCAATTTATTCTCAGTCCAAAGCCATTCATATCGCTTGTTCAGACCTGCATTATTTAGGTAGAATTTGTTCTGAGGGAAATCCTCCTAAAGTTTTACAGCTCAAAGTACTTGTGTCTCAGATATGAGCCTCTGACAATGACTAGAGAAAAAGCACAGACTATTCACCATAGCCCAAATAGCCACTTGGGTTTTCAGGAATGCCCCGGCTTCTGCCCTCACCTGCACTCCTCGCCCTCCAGCAACGTCCTGTAGGTGGCGATCTCCACGTCCAGGGCCAGCTTCACATTCATCAGCTCCTGATACTCACGCAGCAGCCTGGCCATGTCTTGCTTGGCCTTCTGCAGGGCCTCCTCCAGCTCTACCAGCTTAGCCCTTGCGTCCTTGAGGGCCAGCTCCCCGTGCTGCTCTGCATCAGCGATAGCTGTCTGCAGACTAGAGCACTGGAAGGCAAGGAAGAAGCTGTGACTTTTACCCTTCAAGCCCTGGAGTTGTGCAGCTTTGTGGGAGCCATCACTCAAGCCATGCTGAATCACCGGTAAGCAGTGTGTGTGTCCCCATAAGACCCAAACATTACCTGCTTCTTGATACCATCAATCTCAGCTCTCAGCCTCTGGATCATCCGGTTCATCTCAGAGATCTCTTGCTTGGTGTTGCGGAGGTCATCACCGTGCCGGCCCGCAGAGACTTGCAGTTCCTCATACTGAGAGATCCAGAGCAGAGTCAATGGGATCTCCAAGCACTTGATCTAAGCACTCCAAGTGTGGAGTTGAGCTTGTTTTTTGTGTGTCCCATTCATTTCATGTTCCCTTGCCCATTCATTCACTAAACTTTCACAAACACATCTACTCCAAGACACAGATTCAGCACTGCAACTATCACAGAACAAACACTCCCCTACTAACTCTTGTCTGAGGTAACTGTGAATTCAATCATAAAGTGATGGAGTTTAGGATTTCTAATGCAGTGAGTATCTTTTCAAGAGTTATCTGAGCCCTATCTATATATAACAAAGGATCTTACTAGTAAGATGAGAATAGAGGGGGCAGTGGTGATCAGTAAGGTGCTTCCAGAGATGGAGGTTCTCACTCTGTGCTCTGGGCATGAGAAGGAATGTTCTAAGTGACTGTCTTGGGAGTAGGGGCATTTAGCACATTCTAGATAGGTAAAAGAGCTCCTGTGAAGTAGCACAAAGGAACATTGTGATTTCTAAAAGCAAGTAGTGAGCCAGGCACCATCTTTGGAGAGTTCTTGGTCATAAGTTAAATATCTAAACCCCTTGGAATCAGGCATTTCAGCAGCCTTCAGAGCCCCAGAGCTGAAGAAGGGGGAGAAGGCACCAAGAGTGGGCAGGGATGAAATAAGTTGGGGAGGTCTAGACTGGAAGGTTTTCTAAAAGGCCCCATCTCCCAGCAGCTCTCATATAATAAAGGTGTGAATCTTTGCAGGTGAGTCATCTCTTGGGTAGTGTTCCCCAGTCACCAACAATCCTCCAAAGACTACACCACTTCTGGTCTCCCATCACCTCAGTCTCTATATCCTCATATGAGACTTGATCAAACCAGTATTCATTCTATTTCTCACTCTTGGACAGTGTTCCCTTCCCCCCACACCCTCTCAGGACCCACCTGTCTGGCCCCCATGAGCTGAAGTAGAGAAGCTGGCCCATGGCTCCATTGAAGGCCTCCAGTCTAGGGCCTGTTTGTCCACTCCTGTCCTGGAACAGGCTTCCCTGTTCCCAGGTGAAAAAAGTTCCTGTACTGCTCTCTGCTTTTCACCCTTACAGGCTCTTCTTGAACACCTTCTAATCTCTCTGGCCATCTTTTGTTCTCTTGATTCTCAAAGTGAACTGAAATTCTACCTCTTCTTAGAAGCATTTTATTGTGTTGCCTCTTTCCTTTCTATTCTCTTGTCAGCCCCTTCGTGGCCTCCCAAGTATGAAGTTCTACTGGTATTTTGTTCATTTCCAACTCTAATGGGATAGAGTGGGAGCCAGGTTGTCTTCAATAAATAATTTTTAGGTAAAAGTTTTTATGACTGTCAATGGGCTGTTAAAGGTCCCATCCAACAACCAAATGGACTTTAAGTGATGTGGATATTGAACACTCTACATGCCTAGCCACACACTAATACAGTTAGATAGGTTTCAGAATAATTTTCAAGCCAAGTTTTCATGATTTCAAAGATACTCCTGTCAAATGGAAGGACAGTAAAAATGTGTGAATCCCTTGATGCCTGTATTTGCTTGCTAAAGAATAGGTTGGGATTTCAGTGAGCACTAGCTCTAGAGAATATCATGGAAGTACCCATACACACCTTGGACTGGTACCAGGATTCAGCTTCAGCCCTGCTGCGGTTGGCAATGTCTTCATACTGGGCCTTGACCTCAGTGATGATACTGTTCAGGTCCAGGGAGCGGTTGTTGTCCATGGACAGGACCACGGATGTATCACTGACCTGGTTCTGCATCTGGGCCAGCTCCTGCAGAGACAGCAAATAGGGTCACCATTGCTGAGAAGAAGCAATTCAGAAGTCATGCGGTGTACCACCCATTTAGGGCAAGAAACCCCTCTGTGGCATCTTCCCTGCATATATTTGGTCATAGAGGGGTCTCCTGGAAAACTCTAAGGGCAGTGGGAGTATTGATCCCCAGCAACATGTCTCCAGATGACTTCCCAAAGTACAAAGCAGAGGTTCCTAAACCTAATTGGCCTCTCATTTTTAGAAAGAAAATTTACTCAGCATACCCCTATAGATTCACTTTAAACAAACAAAAAAGCACCTTTAATTGCATCTTTGGCCCTCACTTTCTTCTCTAGACTTTTTTATATCCCTGGGTAGGTGGGTCAGTCTCAATCACTTTAGGAAATACTGGGATGAAATGTGGATTTCTCTGATCTAAACTACTGAGAGTTGAAAAGGACACATGTTGGTTCATATAACAGCATGTAAGTATTCTTCAGGATCAGTGATTTCAGGATACTGCTGTCCTTGTAACGTGACTCCATCCTCCTTCTTCTTCCCTTTTCACAGATCCAAGTGTCAGTGTCCAGAATAAGGCATCTTAGATACAAAAAGTGCCCTGACCAGGGGCCTAAGCTGAGTTGTTCTGGGTAGGGGTAGAGTAGGTGAGTCTGGATCCTTTGGGGGTGTTACCCAGTGACCTGAAACTGGGGATCATTTATAGATGGTTTCAGGGCAAAGATGTAAACTTAAAACAGCATTCTTTTTTTTTGGGGGGGGGGGGCCACTCCCGGCAGTGCTCAGCATTATTCCTGGCTATCTGCTCAGAAATCGCTCCTGGCAGGCACGGGAGATCATATGGGACACTGGGATTCGAACCAACCACCTTGGGTTCTGGATCGGCTGCTTGCAAGGCAAACACCACTGTGCTATCTCTCTGGGTCCTCAGAACAGCATTCTTTCTGGAGAATATGGGGCATAGGACTGGGCAGGGGAACTCTATATGCCAGTATCTGCAGCATTCTATCTTTCTACCTTCAGTCCTAGGAAGAACAAAAACACCATAGGCTCCTACCGCCTCAAAGAACATCTGGAAGAAGTTGGTTTCCTCAGTCAGAGAGTTGACCTTGGCTTCCAACTCTATCTTGTTCATGTAGGCAGCGTCCACATCCTGGAATACATACAGGAAGGGATTTTTGAGACCCTGGACCCAAGTATCAATCCGAAAAGAACTAGACATACATATTAACCTGCCTCTCAGCATCCCCACCTCCTCTCCAGGCTGGATTTCAGCAAACTATGTCTGGGCTTGGAATGGGTGATTGATGAGAATTAGGGACTCAGGTTCCTCAGTGAACAGATATCCAGAGTTTTTGAGAACAAAACTCCCCAGGGCACCTGGACAGGTTTGTGTGTACTTATGATCCTAAGGCTGAGAGCATATTTCTGGATAGAAATTTATGTCAGGTCACCCTCCACTCCAAGACTTAGTTTTGAGTCCTTCCTGTCTCTCTTTCCCCCACCCCTGCTCTTTTTGTTTGTTTGGGGCCACACCAAGAAGTGCTCAGGGTTACTCCTGACTCTGCAATCACTCCTGGAGGGTTTAGAGGACTGTGCTGGGAATGGAAACTCAGTCAGCTGCATGAAAGTTAAGCACTCTATCTATTGTATTATCACTAAGGCCTCGAGTCTTCTCTTTGGAGAGAGATTTCCACCTACCTTCTTCAGGGCCACAAACTCATTCTCCGCTGCAGTGCGCTTGTTAATTTCATCCTCATACCTATGAGTGGAGGGGAGAGGGGGTGAATGTTGGGCAAGTCTTGCCTTGGGGAGGACTGAACTGCAGGAGTAAGAGTTCAGACACCTCGAGCCAGCTCTAGCTCTTCCGATGACCTGTGTGTGACTCGGATGTAACCTCTCTTTCCTCCTCTATAAAAAGGGATTATTTTTTTTCTGCTTGGGTTCTGTGAGACTGGATGGTAGGCACAGAATTTAGAAGAGAAAGATGTGTGGATGTAACTCCACCTTTTTAGAGTTTTCTAATGCCAATCTTGAAAGAATTTTGCTGCTTTAAGTGCTTGCTAGAACAGGCAGAACAGGTGGGACAGAATAGAGGAGCTTTACCAATTGGAGTAGCCCTCAAGAGATTTTTCAGGGTTGCCCACCCTCCCCCCATCTCCGCCCCCAGAGTAGCTTCTGAGTAGTGTGCTTTATGAAACTAGGTATAGTATAAACCCAGTTACAGGGTTGGCTTGGCTCTCTTTTTCATGTCATGCCTCATTTATTGCCCTGGGAATAGTGGCTTCTTCAAATTTTCCCCCTGGAGACTCTGATTGTTTTGCTGATATACACTGTATGCTGAAAACGCAAGTCCCCTTAGTAATAATAGAGCCATGTCCAGCCATGTCCGTATTAAGTGACACGCTGGCTGTGAAATATTCCATTTTCCAGGGCAGCAACACTTGATGAGAAGCTATAGACATCTCTCACAGGCAGGTAGGCAGAGAACAATTATAGCCAGAGCTGAGTGTCCCTTTGTTACCCACACTAAAATATCTTCCTCTCTTAGGACTGTGCTTGCATGTGCCCAGTGCTCCATTTGACACTGCTATGTGCTTCTTTGAGCCTTCTTGGAAGACCACCTGGGCCTACAGTCTATCTCCCTCTTACCTGACTTTAAAATCTTCAACAACATCCTGCATTTTCCTCAGCTCAGCATCCAGCTGGCTCCTCTCACTGATGACACTGTCCAGCCGCCGCTGGAGGCCATTAATGTAGGTCTCAAAGAGGGGCTCCAGGCTTTGTTTCCCGGTCTTGGTGCCCTGCTCCTGCAGGAGGCTCCACTTGGTCTCCAAGACCTTGTTCTGCTGCTCCAGGAAACGCACCTGGGTGAGGAAGGTAAAGAGAGTAAAATATGGATAGCTGGGGAGTAAGAGGCAGCCCAACACTCCAGGGAATATGGGAAAAAAAGAGAAGCATATATTCAACTTGATTGCTCTCTGCTAGCCACAAAAAGATAGCTCCAACTCCAAATAAGAAATTTGGACACCGCCCTATAGTCTGGGTCAGATTTCATTCTTGTTGGAGGGCATCAGTAATGCCTCTTCTGGGTTTGCTCAGTGGAAATCGCCTCTGTAGAGAATAACTCAACTCTTCCCTGAATGCTTGCTGGACCTGTCCACGTAGCTCCTCAGGAAAACATGGAGAAATTTCCAGAAGATTCTGTGGAGCACGCTGGCATCACCAGGAGATGCCTCATTGAAGGTACTTGTGGAGCAATGGATCCCACCATTGCTCCTGCTGGGGGCCAGGGTCCCACCCAGAGTTTAGGCCACCATTCCAATGACTTCCGCTCACCTTGTCGATGAAGGAGGCGAACTTGTTGTTGAGAGTTTTGATTTGCTCCTTCTCCTCCTTCCGCACTCGCTGGATGGCGGGGTCGATTTGCAGGTTGAGGGGAGTCAGGAGGCTCTGGTTGACAGTGACCTCTTGGATACCCCCAGAGGGGCAGATAGGAAAGCCCCCTCCCAGCCCTCCTCCATACCCAAACCCACTGCTGACCCCAAATCCATTGCTTGTCCTGCCCCCAAAGCCATTCCTGAAGTTGCTGCCACAACCTCCCACAGAGACCCGCTTGGAGCCACCCAGATTGTAGAGGCTGCGACTTCCGAAGGCAGCCCCTTGTCCGCTGACCCTCCTCAGTCCTCCGCTGGCTCCAGTGGGCCGGACTGTGGAGATGGAACTGAAGCGAGATCGACCATGTGCTGGCATGATGGCTGAGGCTGTGCCGAAGCCCCGACGGCTGCCAGTCTGGAAAGTGATGGTTGACTGCCTGGACATGGTGATGCAGAAAGGCAGCTGCTCCTCCTGTCAGGGGTTAATGAAGGGGGATGGAGGAAATGGGCATCTGGAAAGTCCCAGGCCCCCTAAGCTTTTATGGGCCCCTCAGAGGGGTGGAGTTGGCGGTTGGCTGCCTCTGATGGCATTCCCCAGGCATTTGCCAGCCCTGAACTCACATCAGCCCCCCGCTGGAAATGATGGTGAAAAAAAAAAGCTCTGGGTTGGTTCCTGGGCATCCCTCCCTCCCCCACATGGAAACTCCTTTCTAGTTGCAACTTGATCAGCAGACAAATGAGAAGCACGTTAATTGCTTTTAGTCATGTCCTAATCACACATCTTTTCATAGACACAAAAACACTGCCTCATCTCCAAACCGCTTCTGTGGGCCTGGAACAGACTCCCTCCTGTGCAAACATTTTGTGTCAATGTGAGGGCTGAAGATTCACTATTTCCTGTTAGTTCCTGATGCTTCAACTGTTGCTTCTTAATCCTGAGTATTTTCTTAGCAATTATTTCCCAGAATCCATCTACCCCCCACCCCCAAACTGTCCTTCCAGATCTTGAAAATCCTGCTCTATCTGCCTCTTCCCTAGAAATCTACCTGGTTTTTACTGCCCCTTCATTTTTACTTGTGAGCTTCCAACTCCTTTGTGCACAATTTTCTGCAATGTGAGTGCATGTGCATGCAAACATGGATACTTGGTGGAGAGAAGCTGTAAATGCAGCTGTAAATGCTGCAAGAGTAGGTGAGACTGTGGCTGGGTCATGCAACTTGCTTGAGAGTCTGGAGAATGGGTTTGTACTGAGTAAATTTTAGGCCTGTGCACACTAAGATCAATGGGTGCTGAATGGCTGTTTGTTTAGTCTCCTTCACATAATTGAGCGATGGTCCAGGAGGGGGTATGCAGCCGTCCTGCTGGCCAAGTTTTGCGGGCTTGGGGAGGAGCTCTGCTCATGTTCTTTCTCATCAATATCAGGGAGAACTAGATGGGAGCCCTGACCCGCATGTTGTAGAAGGGCATGAGAAGGTTGAGTAGCAGCTCTCAGCTCTGTTTCGGGATATCATATCATATGAATCTCCCTTCTCTACTGAGGCCAGAGTTCTTAACTTTGATTTTTCCTCAGAGCTCTTGGCTTGTGCTTTGACCTGTGACCCATGTGCTTCTTCTCTACCGACAAATATATGAGGAGCCTCAAGGCTGCTCATGCCCCCTTTTCTGCATCTCTGTCTACTCCTGTCTAGATGATGGGGGTATCAACTACAAGAGGTCCTATTAGCTTGCTGGCTTCTAGCTTCCCTATATTTTGAGGGAATGAAAATATGCTGTGCTGACTGGCTACTCCAAGAGCAGCGCATGGGGATCATTTACAGATTGTTTAGAGCAAGTTGCATTGGGGACAGAACCCAGGGCTCCTGGATCCCAAGCCTGCACTCAGCTCTTTGAGCCATCTCCCCATCCCCTGACTTTTAGGAAAAGAGATTGAAAGCAAAGGGATATGTGCAGTGTGTCTATGCAGTAGAGGAAGACTTAGCACTGTGTGGATGTGGGGAACTCAACCAAAGTCCAGGATCTGTACCTGCAAGTGCCCCTCCTGAGGGCTATGGTCACTTCACCTGCTGTCAGGAGCTGGGTTTCTTTGTTCTCAGAGTTATTTTCTCTATAGTGCTGCGTCTGGGGGCAGGACCTTTCCTCTGGGGAGAAGCTGTTAGAGTCTCAGTTTGTCCTGGAACCTGTGAGTCATGAGCTTTGTTGACCCAGTGGCACTTAAGAGTTCTCTCACCAGCTGCCAGCACACCTAGGTCCTAGCAGGGCGGTGCGGGCGTCGGTGGAAGGAATCACTGCCTTTGTCGTCTGTTCTTCTGGCATGATCATCTTCTCCCAGAAGAAGGGACACTTGTTTTCTGAGCTGGGCTGACCTTTCTATGGGACAAAGATGGGTGGAGGGTCCAGGGTGGGGAGTCTGAGCCAGATGTCCCTGGGAATGTCTCCCTGAACCCTGAAGCTTTTTCTCATGAAAAAATGAGATGACCATAATTTGCTGAATTTGCCTTTTCTCGGGGTCAGAAATAAAGGATGAATTCTTTTTTGGGTTTTAGACACTTTTTCAATTCTGCTGAAATTGAATACTCCAAGAAACTTGAATAGATAAACAGTGCCCAGGTACTAATCCCTTGGCATCTCACCTCAGAGAGCACACTTGTGTTGCTTCCAGGTCAGTGTATTGCTTTGGTTTTGAGTGGCCTGCATTTAGTGTACCTTGAGGGTCAGGAATAGCTCCCTTTCCCCACTTGGAATTATGACAGATTTCCTCTTGACGTGGGTTGTGACATGAAAAAAGATCTTTGGAACTTTTTTAGCCTTCACATATCCAGTGTCTCTAACTCATGATGATTTTCTTGAGGCTTGAGGGTATGGTAGAATTAAGAATTATAGCCTGTGCATTGATTTCCAAGGCAGAAAGGGGAGTATGTATGTCTCAGTTTCCCTGCTTACAGAGGACTATCTCATCCTCAGAAGAATAGGGAGGTTCTTAAAAATTCCAAGGAGATATCAGGGCAGCAGGCAAGGCAGTGAGAAGGCCAGGATGAGTGAGATGAGGAGTAAGCTTCTTGCTTCCTTACGGGAGCCAACAGATTAAATGCAGAGGATCTCTGGCTTCTAACCAGGCAAGGCCAGAGAGGAGCAGCTATAGAGTAGGGAAGCCAGGAACTCTCTAGAGCTAACTAAGGACCTAGAATAGGACTCCTGGACACATATCTGAGTGTCCACGCAATATTTTTCATCCTCTATTTCCTAATGATGGCTTCACATAGAGATCCTTTTCCTGTGCATCTCTTCCAGTCTGGGGAATTCTATCTTTAATTTATCAGCTGGCTATTAGATCTACGGACAGGTATTCATAGTTCTAGGGATAGGAGCAAAACAGCAAATTAATGTTGCCTCACCCCTTCTACCACATTTGCTAAAAGGGAGAAGGAAGTTTGCAGTCCTTCATGGGGGCCAGACACAACTGGTGTCCAACTACAGTTCCCAGGATCTGGGTGCAGGGTAGATATCAGGTATCTGTATTGCTCCTCAGTTTCAGCTTTCTATGCTAAGGACAGCAAGGTTCACCATGAATGGGACCTCTAACAGGGATCCAGACCTCCTCATCATGTTCCCTTTGCTCTTGCTTTGGTGGCCATGATTGTGCTTTCTCTCCTCTGCTTCCTTCCCTAGCCAACATAATTGCGCATTGCTCTTGGCCCCAGAACAAATAGGAGGGACATAACCTTGTGCAGGTGTCAGCCACCTTTGCCTCCTTGGCAGTCCTTATTTGATGAAAAGAATTTTGAATCTTTTGATTTAAACTTTTACTTAAGAGAAGTACAAGGAAGTAGTCCCTTCCTTCTAAGACCAAGCCCTTCTGATGTGCATCTGCAAAGTTTAGACATATGAACATACATTGTCCCAATTGCCTAAGCATCATCCGCAGTGCTAACCACCACTGGGGAGAAAGGTGACAAGCAGGAGTTCAGCATCCAGAGCTGAAGGAATTATAACAAGGAGAAAACCAGAACATGATCTATGGCAAAGAAGAGCCAGAATCCTGACTGCTTGTGGTGTCCACCTCTGCTCCAAGCTTTTCACACCCAGTAGCCCAGTCTTGGAGAAAAGTCTCAAGTCCCAGGGTCCCCACAGTGCATCCACAGAAAGTGTCTGAAGAGATGGAAGAATATATTGTAGGGGTGTCCTGGCCATTCACCTCTGGTACTTTAATGGCTTTCTGGTTCCCAGCAAGTTCACCAAATTTCTCTGGGTCCTGCTGAGAAGGAGCTGCCAGGCTGGGTTCCTATGATCAAGATATGTGGGGAGACTGTGAGATGCACCTGTGGTATTTCCGTGGTGGCAAGACCTCAGACGCCTCGTGGGAACAGAGGAACACACCCTGAGGCCCCCAACAGGTGGGCATGGCATGAGATCACTGCCTTTGGGCACAGTCTGGGTGGGCTGAGGAGGGGTCATACATCAGGAGACTGTTTACATCAGCTCATAGGCTGGTCTTGGGGTTGATCTCAAGAGTATGAAGGAGGTGTTTACCACTGGGAGTCACAGACAGAAGCAAAGCCTCACCCTGCGCTGCTCTCGGCACTGTCTCACTTGCTCATGAACTGGGATATCACACAAACTCTGTCTCCTGCTTCTTGCTTTCTAGTGTCATCTCTTACCAGCACTGTTGTCAGCAATTCATGTCTCACTTCAGCCTTCCAACAAGAGGCATTTGTTTGTCATTCATTTATTCCTACTATAAATACTGATTGGGACCTAGAAAATGATAGGCAGAGAAGGAGGCCAGGTCAGTATCTGTATCAAGGAAACAGGCCATTGCAATAGGCTGTCATATCATGGAAAAGAGCTGGCAGAGGAGGTGCAAGGTGGTACAGAGTTGGGAATATTTAGGTCTAGGGAATCTGGGAGGTGAGCTGAGATACCTGGCAGATACTCTTCCTTCTTGGAGGCCTGACTATAGTGCTGTGGTCTGGGAACCAGACTCTGGTTGTCCACATTCCCAGAGAAGTTGATGAAGAGTTTATATCCCTTGTCAAGCTCTTTGTTTGGGACTTGTTTTGGTGAGTGAGGCCCAGAGTCCCAGGAATAAGCATGGGAACTAGGATGCTTGTCTCCTGCATGTTTCATAAATCCCCCCTTACTAGAAGGAAAGTGATTATCCTGTGTGCTTTCATGGCCCCCTCTATCCCAGGGCCTGTGGGAATGCAGAGCAGGTAGAACAGGCATGTCAGAAACTATTGAAGCTGAATCTCGGGGTCTAAGATAGAGTTGTAGGCAAGAAATTTGGGTTGTGAGTGGCAGATTCCTGGAGGGGTGCCAAGGGTGAACCCTGTCTCCCAGTCACACCCCATGTCTGAAGTGCACATGAGGACACAATCTATGAAGCATGATGGGAGGTGGGGCATTTGCATGGTTTAACATATTTCAGGGGTAAATCACCTTGTGCAGATACTTCAGATGGGATCTTGCTGTCTGCTAAACAAGTTACTGAGCCTGTGTGCTACTGACACACACTCCCCTGGAGTCTCTAGATGTGGGCTGTGTTTTCTACCCCCCACCCCGAATCCAGGCATCACTGAGCTGCCTGACAAGAAGCAGTGACACTGATGATGCCAAAGGTGACAGTCCTAGATGTTGGGGAACTGGGAATGATTCAGCCTTGAGAGAGTGACTCCAAGTACTTGGAGAATGGGAAACTCTCATGCTTTGATCTCAGAAGGATGAAAATAGGGGGTGTCTGCTGGTTAGTGCAGAAGAATTTTCTCTGAAGACTATATTCTGTATAAACAGAATATAGACTGCATCCTAGGCAGGGTCACTCAACCTCTTGACCTTTCCTCAGTTGCTTTTCTATTATTTTTTGTTTTGCTTTGTTTTATTTTTTAACTGCTCATTTTCCTCTAGGGTCCCCTATGCTTACGCATAGGCTAGTTATGGTCCTACCTTATTTGATTTTCATCTATGGCCCCCTTGGAATATCCTGGGGTGTACAAGAGGCTCCATACAGACACAGCTCTGGAATTTAATGAGATAAAGGAGCGACCCCTGGGCAGACCAATGTCAATGTCTGTAGTGTACACAGGTCATGTCTGAGCAGTCAAGTCTGCTTCCTTTTTGGAAAAGGGTACATGTAGATAACTCACAGGTGTCTCCATACTCTATGCAGGAGTCCTTCCAGGCTTCCTCTGAAATCCCATCAGACCATGCTCCCATCAGGCCATGGAGAGCCAAGGAGAGTTACTGTTCCTTTCAAAGTTTCTTTCAATACTTCAAAGGACTTTACACTGGCCTCAAGCACTGCCTTATGAAGTAAGAGCCCAGCCTGGAGTGAGCCCAGAGCCTAATGATGATGCTGAACAAGTTGGGAATGAGGAGGTGTGAGGAAAGGGAGCCAGGCAGCTTTCCACAGACAGTCGTAACCCTGTGGAAGTCAAAGGAAGTGCAGCAAGGTCACTCAGTTCTGATAAAGGGCTTCTCCACCTCCAAGAGAGCCTATCTACAGAGGAGTTGTGAGACACTTGTAGATTCTTTCTGGAATGATTTAGAATGTGTGATTTTGTAATTAATAGCATTTAGCTTTCTTTTCTATTTAATGACTCTGTGAGGAAGTGCCTATACTTTTTAAATGTATACAGTTGTTTAGCTAGCATGATATTCTATGGGTTTAGTGATAAAATGATTTTCTTACATCTTTTACATTTCCCCTTAAATGTAAAAACTTCAAATCTAGAGTAGTAGTAGAGAGGGTAAGAGCCCTTACATTTATTAGTAGCTGATCCAAATTCTATCCCCAGCATCACCAGGAGGGATCTTTAGCATAGAATCAGGAGTAAGCCCTGAGCACTTCTGGGTATCTAGAAAAACAAACAAATAAATAAAAAAAGAAATGATGTCTGCTTATCTCTCAAAAGATATGACATATCATTGTTCACAGATCTTTATGCTGAATATGATTTACCTGTATCTGTGTATGTATGCTTAAGCCTGCATGTGCATTAACATGCACACGTGCATGAATACACTCATGTAGAAGTAGTATGTATCTTGTAGCCACAGGGATATTTCAAGAAAGTACATCATTAGGTAGAATTAAGCATGCATTGTATTATTTTCTCATATAATCTGCTATGTCCAGACCCTACTGTACCCGAGTGCACTCTATATTGCCTTGCTGCGTGGCTCTGTGGGTTAAAAGTTACAGAGAACATAGATAAGCAAATAATTAGACAGTCTCATTCCATGCATCACTTCATTACTAGGCATGAAAAAAGAGAAATCCAATTGAGGGAACTTGGATTCAGAGACCTGTCAGAACACTCAGGAAGAGGAAAGGAGAGAATGCATGAATAGGGCTCATAGTTGGGGGAGAAAGCAGAGGTATTCTCTGCCAGCTCAGGCAAAGCTCTCCCTCCTGTTCCTCTTATGTGGGTTGTGGTTCTCAAGCCAAAGGACAGCCCTGCTTGGAGTTTACTCTTGGAGCAAGTGTGTTACCAGCTGATGTCATCATCCAAAGATGATCCATGTAGGTTAGGAGCCCATCCTGGGAAGTGGCATCTCCAGCAGAGGGCAAGCAAAGCTAGGGTGGACTGTGTTGTTAGCAAGGCTAGATAATCCCTCCTCACTAGCACTTGCACTTTGTTCCAAGACCAGAAGGGGAAAGGACAGCCAGAATCAATGGGGTAGGACCATAGTCCCCAGATGGGCAAGAGCCCAAATTCAGCAAGGAGGCAGATCCTCCTTTGTTTCACCCTGGGTGCATCATTATAACTGAGGTTAAATTTGGCAGAGTAGTTGGAAACAAACTGTTAACTGCCCTGCACTTACTCTAAGTAATAATTATAAAATAGGACAGAAAAGTTTTCTAATTCACAACTCATATTCTCTAGAAAATGATACCAAATTGCAACAATAACACCTAACCAAGAGTGTCTAAGCAAAGAGTATTGACAATGTACACATAAATGCTGAGTACATATTGCTGTGTCAGAAACCCATATGAATAAGAAAGTATAGAAATTGTGATGGCATGATGGCACAAAGAAATGATGGATAAGTTAAGATGTAATACAAATGGTATTCCAGCATCTTTCTTTCATATATTCACATGACCACAATACATTAATAGTGTTTTATACAATGCATTTAAAAAAATCTATGGTTTAATTTTCAGTGACTATGGTACATCGGCTGGTATTGCTATCATTTTTTTCTTATGTACCTACCTGAGAAATGATAGAAATTTAATCAAGCCTTGGAACTAGGAGTCACTAAGCACAGAAACTTCAGGAAACTTCCAGGAAGCTCAAGAGAGAATGTGTGGAAAATCTCAAGTGAGCTCAATGTTATCAGAGCTGATTTGTGTGGGTCTGCCTGCCCAAGGATGCAAGAAGGTGAGGTTTTGGAGGGAAATATCTTACCTTTGGACCTAGTCTCTTGTATGATCCTCTAAACAAAGGGAAGGGGAGCATCCTGACCCCCAAAAGCCTTTCTTTCTCTGTGGTTCAGTATGAGGATGGATATATTTCACAGGTAGAGCTTCTGGGTTAGAGAAGAAAAAGATAAGAAATGCTGTTAAATTTAGATCCCAGATAAATGCACACAGAATGTTTGAGGGGCTGGAGAGATAGCATGGAGGTAATGTGTTTGCCTTGCATGCAGAAAGTCGGTGGTTTGAATCCTGGCATCCCATATGGTCCCCCGAGCCTGCCAGACACGAATTTTGAGCATAGAACCAGGAGTAACCCTTGAGCACTGCTGGATGTGACCCCAAAACAAGCAAACAAGCAAAAAGAATGTTTGAGACACAACAACATATGTTTGCAGTTTATGTGACATAGAAATTGACCTCAATATCTTCAATTTTGCCCCCAGATTATATAAGAGAGGTATAGTCTATTATGCCTCAATGCCCCCCCCCCAATCAAGGGCAGTGAGAGATCTGGACACAGTCTGTCTGCAAGAAACTTTTCACAAGGAGAAGGACACCCATATGTGGCTGGATCATTGGTAAGTTTCTTTGTCAGCTCTTGGGACTTTGGAAGTTCTAAGCTGATTTCCATCCTGACCTAGACCTTCCTTTCTGGATCTGCATTAGAAAGTATAGAGGCATCTAATCCACAGATATCTTCCAGATCTGAGGCTTTCCAGGCACATAGTAAGAAAAAGACTGGCCCTTTAGTAATCCACAGATGGCTATGGGAAAGAAGAGATCCCCACCTGTTCCAGTCTCAGGGCAGAGATTCTGCCCATTTGCAACAGATGTAATCTGTTGACAGATTTCAACAGAATCAATCACTGTTGTTCTTATAGAAGTTTCCAAGTTCTTATTCTTTTGCATACAGATAGGAGAGGGTATGAAATGTTTGATTAGCCAGATTTGAGAATAATTTGTGTAGGCATAAACTAAAGGACCAACTCTATGTCTGTCTACAAATCAAAACAATAACTGGTCACTGATAACTGAGAATATTTGAATGAACCTCCAACATATAATTTTGCGTCTAGGTGCCACCTGAAATATTTTTTGGATATTTTATTACAAAAAGAAAAATTGGGAGCCGGGAGGTGGCGCAGGAGGTAAGGTGCCTGCTGCCTTGCCTAGGAAGGACCACGGTTCGATCCCCCGGTTCCCATATGGTCCCCCGTGCCTGCCAGGAGCGACTTCTGAGTGCATAGCCAGGAGTAACCCCTGAGCGTCACCGGGTGTGGCCCAAAAACCAAAAAAAAAAAAAAAATTTTCCCTGCCAAAACAACCTGTGAGACAACCACTTCATAGGCTGTCCTCTGTGACCTGAACCACATTTCAATCTTTTTTGACACCATCATTTAAAATTAATCTCTAGGAAAATTGAAGGTTTTATTTATTAATCTTATTGATTTTTATGAGAATTTCATTGTATTTCAAGGTTAAGACAATGAAAACTTATTAAAAGTTGTAGGCATGTAATGCTATAAAACATGGTCCCCCTAGATCAGGAGAATTTCTTCACTGTAACCCAGGGATCATTAGGTATGAAGGAAATGCATTCTAACTCAGTGAGGGTTTTGTGACTTTAATTAATTAATTTATTTGTTTGTTTCTGTTTTTTGGACCATACCTGGAGGTGCTCAGGGGTTACTACTGGCTCTGCACTCAGAAACCTCTCCTGGCAGGCTTGGGGGACCATATGAGATGCCATGATTAGAACCACCATCAGTCTTGGATCGGCTGTGTGCAAGGCACACATTCCTGCTCCTTATTATATATATACTATATTATATATAATAAAACTTTATTAAAGCACCTTGATTACAAGCATGATTGTAGCTGAGTTTCAGTCATAAATAGAACACCCCCCTTCACCAGTGCAACATTCCCACCACCAATGCCCCCTTACCTCCTTCCCCTACCCCTGCCTGTGTTCAAGACAGGCATTCTACTTCTCTCACTCATTAAGACTGCCATGATAGTTGTTAGTGTAGTTATTTTCCTAACTGCACTCACCATATGTTGAAGGGCATCTTGGTTGTTTCCAGAGTCTGGCTATGGTAAGTGGTACTGCAATGAATATAGGTGCAAGGAAGAGATTTTTGTATTGCTTTTTAGTGTTCTTAGCATATATCCATAGGAGTGGTATACCCGATCATATGGGAGCTCAATTTCCAATTTTTTGAGGAATCTCCATATTGTTTTCCATAAAGGCTGGACTAGATGGCATTCCCACCAGTAGTAAATGAGAGTTCCTTTCTCTTCACATCCTTGCCAGCATTGATTTTTCTTGTTCTTTGTGATCTGGGCTTTGTGACTTTAAACCCATACATCAAGTTCTAATTTTAGTTTAATGGTGTTTCTCAGATATCAGATGAAATGAACTGTAGGACTGGGGAAATAGTTCAGTGGGTTTTGCAGTTACATTGCATGCCATCAACAATATTCAATCTCCTGCATTATATATGGTTCCCTGGGCCCAACAGAAGTAATCACTTGAGTGCCAGGCCAGGAATAAGTTTTAAGTACTTCCAGGGGTAACCTTCCTAAAAACAATAAATATTTTAAAGCTAGGGACTTAGTACAGTGGGTAGGCACTGATATCTGGTTGGGATTTGACTAGCACTCCAAAATGGCCTCCTAGTCTCTACCAGGAGTTATCCCTAAGTGTAGAAATAAGAATAAACCCTGAACACTGTTCGATGTTGCCCCCAAACCAAAACAAAGCCTGAATTGTAATAAAAGGGAATCAAGTGTTTTCCTTCCTGAAAATGGCCCTTCATTTAGCTGTAACAGTTGCAGCCCTGCTAGCAACTGGAGGCTGGGAACAAGATTTGTGAGGGAATCTCAGAGATCATAGAAGTTGGGAGGTAGGAAGGCTGGAAGAATCAGGGCTCAATTTTAAGATTCTGTTCTAGTAGCTTCAAGGATTTCAGCTTTCCTTTCTATCCTGCTGTGTTGAAGAAGACTGTGTTTTGAGAAAGAGCCTAGGGTCTGAATAGCTATTGGTAGCCATCCACCCTCAAACAAACTAATAATTACATAATGTTGACGGACATGGTTGGAAATGAAGCAGAGTAAGTCATCAGAGGCCTTGAGACATGATTCTCGAAAGACGAAGAACAGTGTGTGGGATGAGAAACCTTTCTGTTCAAAATTGGTTTTAATCAGCTCAACAAAAGAAAGCAAAGCAGAGGAAATAATCAACAGATATAACTGTAGAATAGATGATGTCAGACACCATCAAGGGTTGCTGCATAGATAGAGGGTGACTTATCTAACTATTAAGGAACTCTTGAGGGCCCCTCTAGTGGGCAGGGCAGCTAGAAATTGAAGGAAAGGTTCCCAATTTACAGCATGATCCAGACTGAGTTTCAGGTCTCCAATGAGAATAAATCACTTTCTTTTCAGAATCATTTTCTTCCTAGGTGGTTATCAAAAAGATGTCTACATGTTGTGACTTGGCTAGTAACCTGATGAGGAGGTGAGGAAGGACAAGTTCAGTAGGTAGAGACAGAAAGAGAAACAAAAATGTACAAATGGGGGCTGGGTGGTGGCGCTGGAGGTAAGGTGCCTGCGCTAACTTAGGACGGACCGCGGTTCGATCCCCCAGTTCCCCACATGGTCCCTCGTGCCTGCCAGGAGCGACTTCTGAGCGAATAACCAGGAGTAACCCCTGAGCATCACCAGGTGTGGCCCAAAAACCAAAAAAAAATGTACAAGTGATTCAAACTCTAATTCTGAGATGAGGAGAATCAGGAGACAGGGATGGAGTATCCAGAGGGTAAAGCTGAGGAACAAAGGACTGAACTGAGGGGTGAACAGTGAGCTCATGACACTGGAGATTTAGTCCAATAATACTCGCCTTGTGTCCAGTTGAGCCAGAGCCATATATGGTTCCCCAAGAATCATATATGATCTCTGAGCAC